>JXTC01000002.1:1416929-1493558 GCA_002914845.1 Trema orientale
AATATTGTTTCTGAATTTATTACTCTTATTTTTGCTATTAAACTGGTCGTATGTGTAGTTTATATATTTAGGACTTACTTGACAATATATATGTTCTTTTGTTTAAGGCTATGTTTGGTAGAGAGGAAAGAAAATGGGATGGAAGAAAAAAGTATGAGTCATGAAAAATTTATAGGATAGAAAAGAAAGTATTTTTTCTCTTGTTTGGTAAATAAGAAGGAAAGAAAATAGGTTTATATATATATATATTTGTTAGTTCTAGTCCTTGCTTTTTTTTTGGCCCCTATTCTATGTAATAGGAATCTGATTTGGTGACATTTTACTTTGTCATATTCAGGTGATTTTTGGACTATATATATGTATATTATCATTTATCATTATACTAGATTATTGACCTCAAATAATGTCATTATTTAATAGTGAATGTCGCCTAGGCGTGACGCGTCGTGAGCTACGGGAGGGCTACAAGGTACTGTTCTTGAGCGGCCGCACGATTCACATACTCAATAATTTTAATATAGAAAACTTAAAAAGGAAATAATATAGGTAGTCTATTGATTCTTCTAGCTTTCTCATAAATTCAACGTATTAACCATTGTAACCCAACTCCTCTTTCTCATTCCACTACCCGTTGAACTTATAATATCAGCTTCCGTAAGAGGAAGAGAAACAGTCACTAAGAGTTTGCTTAAACAAAAGTATTAGCACACCTCAATTTTCGTCATTTTTTGTTTTCTTTTAGGCTATGTTTGGTAGGATGGAAAAGGGGGAAGAAGGAAAAAATTTGAGAGAAAAGTGGAGGGAAAAAAAAATTTAGTTGTTTGGTATGTAGGAAAAAAGAAAAGAAAGGAAAGTAAGATGGAAAAAATATAATGGGACCTACCAAAAAAATTTCCGTCACAAATTGAAAGGAAAAAGGAGAAGAAAAGTTGAGAATGGTTGTAATATTTTAAAATTATTATTGTATCCTTAAAAAATAAGAAGCTGATTCTTATAGTAGGCCAAAAGAAAACAAAAAGTGAGGAGGGAAGCTTTGCTCTGTTTTGCACCTAGGTGGAAAGAGAAGCTGTCACTAGTTTATGAGAAGATAGAAATCTAGGTTGCTGATCTGTATGAGATTTTTTTTCATTTTATTTATATTTTTTTAAAATAAATTTCTTTTGCATAGAGTTAACTAAAATATGAGATTATTTTCCATTAATTTCTCAACAAATTGATATGAAACTAAATATGAAAATTCGTGTTGATAGTAATAAAAATCAAACAAGAAATGTGAATTAGGTGATGGAATTTACCATACTTGAGCAATTTATCAAATTTTAAAATGAAAAATGTAAAAAATAATATAAGGATAAAAAAGTAATTTTGAAATAATATTACTTTCTATCCTTTCATGCTTACACCCAATACCAAACAACGGAAAGTAATATATATATCTGTTTCACAGATACAAACTCATAACAATTAAATTAAACTTGAGACCTAAAAAAAAAGTTGAAGAGCAAAGTATATAAAATCGGCTGCTTTTCTTTCATTCTTGTCCAAGCTCTTGAAGTAGACTCTCTCTGACTCCATCATCTCTTCAATACTCTTGTTTGAGTCCTTGCAAAGCAGACCATAAGCCTCAACAACACAAACATAGAGAATATTCCTGATAGATTTGTCTTGTAGCATCCTAATTAGCTCCAAAAATCCTTGGGCCAAAAAGTAAACACCCTTAATTAACTCGCCCATAATCTCCAATTGAAACAGATCGACAACCTTCCTTTTAATTATCCTTCCAGCTTCATTCATGATATTCGAAAAACTACTTAAAATCCCTTTGATAAAACCAATAATTAGTTTAACTAAAGACGAAGCCAATTCTTTCAGTGCTTTAACACCGGACCATAACTTGGCCTTCAACAACTTCACTAGGTCATATATCTTCTCTAGTCCCTCGTCAAAGGCCCGTTTCGCTTTGGCAATGAATTCTTTCATGACCTCGGTGAAGTTGTCGTCGTAGTAACGCTTTATCCGATTCACATACTCGTTCGTCTTCATTTTTCTAAATATTAAAAAAACGGTATTTTTCTAATAAGAACTCTACCTCACCTTAAAAAACGTTAACCACCATACTTTTCAAACTTTTATCGGAAATATCTTATAATGTCTAATTTCCCCGAAAAAGAACCGTTGAACCTGAAAACAAAAGCCCAACATTAGCCAAAAAAAATTAGTTTATAGTAGATAGGTTTATTCAATTTAACATATTAATTAACATTCTCTAGTATTTTAAATTTGTCTATTCTGTTTTTTTGTTTTTCTTAATGGAATTCCCTCAAATTTGTAATATTCAAACATTTAGAAAAGGTCGTAGAGGTTTTCTATAAATAAATTCCTAAGCATACAAAGCCAAGAAAATGAAAGGCAGTTTGGTTTTTTTTTTTTTCTAAATCTTACAGGTGCTATCAAGACAAAAATTCAATATAGGACTATAATTTCTTGCTAAGTTATGGACCCTATTTTTACCAAATATTTCTTTCTCTGGTTGTATTTCTTAATTTTTCTTTTCCCAATAATCCTTGTGTATGTTTGAAGGGACATAATCCTGTAAATTGTCAAATTGAGTTTTCTCTTTTTAATTCTAGATAGTGTAGTATATTTATTTTTGAAGGAAAAAAAGATATAAATAAACAAAATTTTAAATATGATGAATTTCATTTAACAGCCTGGATCATCCCATTTCTCATGATGCAACGGTAGAAATTCACCCATCCTTAAGTTTGTTAGTGTTTAACATGCAGAATAGTTAAGAAGGGATGGAGACACATTTTCCAAGAGGAATTTTGGAGAGCAAATTTTACTGAATTGAGAGAGCCTAGAGCTTGGTGTTCTTGGAGAAATTCTTAGAGTTTCTTGGTGGAAATTAAGCTGGAAATCTCTCAAACCATAATTTTCTCTTCTTCCTCCCTTTATTTTACTCTTAAAAGTTGTAATTGTTAATGTATTTTGATATATTTTCAATTACAAACTTGTTGACGGTGATTGTCACGACCCAAACCCCGGGCCAGTGGCAGAAGGAGAATTTCACAAGTGGAAATTCATAATTTATTTTAGAAAATTTTAGAAACTTTAATTTTTCAGAAAGACGACAGCTAGTTTTTAAAAAAAAAACGACAGTTTCTATAAAAGTCTATAAAAATATTTCAAATTATAAATCCCCACAGTTTGTGATCACCACTAGACATAGACTATTAACAACAGTAATAAAACATAAATATGCATCACCATTATCATCACAAGTAGGCATAATAGATAATACAGGCTAAATCCAAGTATGAGCCTTAAATGTTATTACAAATCCAAAGTGAGTTATCAAGTATTTACCAACTACTAAACTAGAACAAATCTTCCAGTCCTAGTCACTCCGCTCCGGAGTTGCCCAAATTATACTGAACACCACTTGAGAGGGGAAAGATAAGGGGGTGAGCATTTACATGCTCAGTAGGAATTCAATTACCTTTTTAGTATGAATGCAACTTTTGAAACCTGCATGGTTAGTACCTTTCCAAAATCTAGTTATAAAATAAATTTGCAAATGATCAAGAGTAATCACATATTCAAATTCAAAATCAAAACCAAAGTCACTATGTTCATAGTCATGTTGTACATATCATAAATCAACTAAGTATAAGTACATGTATGAGCTCCCATTTTCTCATCACAAACCTGTAATACCTCTTGAACAGAGGTGCCTAGTATCCTGACACTACCCCGAGGTGTGTCAGCAAAACCTGCGTAGGGGCCTAGGTCTCTCACCTAGCGCTGCAGCAACTCGCCAGCGATCTAAATACCATGATGCTAAAATAGAACTCAAGTGTGTGATTCTATGGTAGGTACAACATTTCACAGAGTGTGTAATAACCATACATCAAGTATATCAAGAAATCATGCTTTAAAACCTATTTGGTATTATTCTGGGATTTACTAAAAATTAGGCAGCATAACTGCTATATTTTCCCAAAACCAAAATTTTAAACCGGTATAAAAACCATACAAACCAATTCCAGAACAATCCAATATATCTCAACAATTCATAAGTCCATCAAATATCCATTCAAATCATTAAAATACTTGGAAATCGATAATTTCAAGAAATAGGTCATAATGCTTAATTTAAGACAAAATAAGTTAAAAACTTGGTAATTGAACCCCTACCTCACCGGAATAGCGATACTACGCTATTAAGTCCTCGAGGTGTCGTTGACGATCGCCCGGAGGGTGGGTCGGGAACCAATTCCGAGCCTTCGATCGTCCTCTTGTGAAAAGTTAACTTCTCACCGGAGTCTTAATTCCGCAAACATACTTCTTTACTGAATTTCTAGCACCCAAAATAGCTAAGTTAGACATATAGCTTGCCAAATTCGGGTCCGGGTCTACACCGGACTGGTAGTATGCTAAACGAGACAAAATCTCGACTGTCCGATCGCGATTTTTTTTTGTTGATCAACAAACAACACAATATATATATCAAACTTCTCCATTTTCCGAGTACATTCTAAATATGAAGTCAAAAACACAATCTAACGGCCGGATTTAAAAAGATCAAGTTTAAACTCAAAATACCCAAAAAGGGCAAATTTTGATCCGGACAGTATGGGGTTGAGATATATATACCTTGACGATTCTTGCGACGATACGAATCTAACGGGACTGGTTTCAGGAGAAATGGCGGCCGGAATCTTCGCCGGTGGTCGAAAGTCTGAAAAATGGGTCAAACGGCTTCTTTGTCTTCTCCGGCCACGGTGGTTGCTCCAGCGGCTCCGCAACCGGTCAGCGTCGACTCGTGGCGGCCTGGGCGAGCTCCGCCTGCTTTCTGGTGGCTGGACGATGGCCGAGCGGCGGCATGGCTCCTCATCGCGTTATTTCGGCCGAGTTCGTAACAGAGAGAGAGAGAGAGAGGGAGTCGAAGAGAGAGAGAAGAGAAGAAAAGAAAGAGGAAAAATATATATATATAATCTGATTTTTGATTTTTTTTATAAAACTGGTCAAAAGACCATTTTGCCCTTCTTAAAACTGGGTTTTTACAGTGATTATGTTAGATATGTCTATGTATGGCTAGTTTCTTACCCTAGGTGCTTGATGTATATAGTTTTAATTACTCTATGTTTTGAATATTTTTAGAATTATTAATGAAGTTTCTTTTTTATTCATTTATATTTCTCTATACTTAATGCTTCTAATTTGTTGGAAAATAAATTAGTTGTTCTTAATTTGTGAATTATAATGCTCGGACATTGTTGGTACATTTATTTGAATTGTGAAACACAAACTCAGGAGTTGTTGAGTTCGGAAGGAAGCATTAGGTTAATCAATTTTAACGGTTTCTTAATGCATGTAGACAAATTGGATAGTGATGCCAATTTAGTTAGTAATTCATAGATCTTCACTTGACATTCGGAAGAGGTAGTAAGGTTCAATTTTTATTCTTGATTAATGAATTAACTGAAATTAGTTTATGATCGCAAAAATAGGATAAACATAGATAACTAGAGTAAAATCAATACCTTAGGCTTCTTTTTATAGACTTATCCCTTTGGTATTTTTACCTCTTTAATTCTTGATTTTAATTGTTTTATTACACTCTTTTGTTTAAATTTGAACCGCTTAGATAAAATTAGGTCATTAATACTGTAGTACTTAGTATTATTTAAGAATACAATCCTCGTAAGTATGACAACTTTCTTTCTGATTTATTACTTGTTGTGACATCATCCACTTGCGATTTATGAATTCTCACTAAACCATTTGCATTTTACACTTTGCACATTTCGCGCCTACATCAGGAAGCTACCGAGCATTTTTCTTTAGAGAAAGTCCATCAATTAGTTCAAGTATTGATGAAACGGAAATCTTAAGACGGAAAGAATTCTTAAGATGAATTATGGTTTCCATTATTACTACCTCAAAAGCAGAGCATGCACAACTTGGTATTAAGCTACCTCACTAGGTTCACTATATTCTCTATCAGTGGCATTACATCAATTAAATTACTTTTGCTCCTCTAGAAGACTATAAGTGATAAATCATCATCTACCGAACTACTTTAGTATTTAATCAATATTGTATCCTGCAACTTAAAATTTGCAGCATGGCACTGTCCATTGAATACATCAAAATCTCTTGCTCGTTATTGTTATTATTACTATTATTTTTGGAAATACTAAAGGGCTTTGGTGGTACTTCACACACTATTACGAGTGGCTCCGTCACCATTAAATTTTCATGTGGGTTCTATACCTTTACTAGTTATAGTACATGGTATTACCTTACAGGTGTCCCGTAAAATTCCTCTCTTGTTTTTCTCGTCTTCTAATTCTAGGAATTATAGTGAAACATCCGAAGTTAACATTTTCTAGGAATTATAGTGAGACATCCGAGGTTAACATTTTCTAAAATAATTAACATGCTAATACTTATAAAGAGTTAGACATATAGTTGGAATATATTTTTATCACTTTGATTGAAGGTATCAAATATTCTCGTTTTAATTTTTAGTAAAATCAGATTAAACTAGATGCATCCAACTAGTTTACTCCTTTCTTAGTCTATATATACGGCAAAAGAGACAAAGACCGCACAACCTGATTACCTTTCTAAAATGTGACGTTAAAGCCAAAAGTGTTATTTCGAAAGAAAGCATCATGATACGTTCTAGAGATGATGTTATGATATTAACCATGATCCATGAACTTAGATAATTTTATCATACTCTTAGTCTAGTAAATCTGTGTGGATTCATGTTTCAATTTATGGGTTATATACGTACCTAATTGGCTAAAATTTGTTAATGACAGCACACTAGCTCTCTCGTTTCGTTCTTTTTTTTAAAAAAAAATACTAAATATATATCACACACTGACTTTACATATAAGGATTAAAACCTCGATTTCTATTAATGAAACTAATTTTTCTGCTCTAATATATATATATATATATTTTTGAGAAGTGGGGATTAACTAATGATCTCTACTTATTACAAATTAAAGGAAAATACCTATTACTACCTAATCCACACCCCACCCTATTAGGGATAATAGGCTTTCACGCCTACCCCTAGTGTAACTTGAACCTAGAACCGAGATCTCAGGTATTAGGTGCTCTTACCACTTGAGCCAACATACTTTGTCATCCCCTCTAATATATTAAGTTCATGGTGAACACAGAGGGAAACAAATAAAATTAAGCTGACCTTAAAAAAATGTAAATTTCGTTTTAAAAGAATTTTGCTTTAAAAGAGTGTAGATTTTGCTTTAAAAGAACCCTCATCATCACACTGACTTTTAAGATCTTTTCCTATTTAATTTCTTCATTAAATTATAAACATAAGACTTGCAGTAAAGTTTAACAAATTCCAATTTCACAAATTTGCCATGCATAGTTGTATTAGATTTGTTATAAGTGAACCCAAATCACCATCAGGCCTAATATGGTAAAATACTAATATAAGCCATTGATAATTAGCCTAGCTATCAAATCTTTAAATTTGATTCTCTATTATTAAGTTTTGTTTCTATCAGGTATAAGAGGACACACACATGTATATATATATATATATATATATGGGCACCAATCTAGTAGGTATTTTTTTTTTACCTACACATAGGTATCATTTTGGTCAATGAAATTTTTTTTTGCACATTTTTTTTATATTAAAAAATAGGAGAGAAAAAAAGTATTAATGATGTACGTTTTTTGATACACCTCATTTTAGCCATTGGATCACCCTTAGATGATGATCTAATGGCAAAAAANTTTGCGATTAATACCGTTTGAATTTGGTTTCTTTTTGTTTTATTTTTTATTCCATATTTTATTTTATTTTTTTTTTGCATTTAATTAGGTAGTTTTTGAAAAATTTATTTGTTATTAAGATTACGTATTTGACTATGTTTATACGTATTAAGATTGATACGTAAAGATTTCTTTTTTTTTTTTTGGTGAAGTTTGTGATTAATACTGTTTGAATTTGTTTCCTTTTTTGTTTTATTTTTTATTCCATATTTTATTCTTTTTTTTTTTGCATTTAATTAGGTAGTTTTTGAAAAATTTATTAGTCATTAAGATTACGTATTTGACTATGTTTATACTATTAAGATTGACACGTAAATATTTCTTTTTTTTTTGGTGAAGTTTTCGATTAATACTGTTTGAATTTGGTTTCCTTTTTTGTTTTATTTTTTATTCCATATTTTATTCTTTTTTTTTTTAACATTTAATTAGGTAGTTTTTGAAAAATTTATTACTCATTAAGATTACGTATTTGAAAAATTTATTTGACTATGATTTGATTTTCTAATTCTTTTATTTCATTGGTGGAATTGATTAATACGTTTATTTGGATTGGAAGGTTATAAGATTTTATTAGGAAATACTAAATTAGTAAATGAAAATTATTCTCTATTTAGTATGGTCAATATTATCATTTCAATATTTTCTATCATTTTTTATTGGTCAAATGTTATTAAATATAAATTCGTAATTAATATGGATTGATAGCTGTTGAAGCTCGTACTAAAAGGAAATATTTGAAGAAAAACGTTCATCAGCATGTTTGTTTATGATATTTAATTACAAAACACGTTCATTGGTATTGTCCACTCATAAATATTTAACATTAGGAAAAAAAAAACATGTTCATAAGTATTATGGAGAAAATTAGGTATATTAATTAACAAAAGAAACAAAAACTAATAAAGTATAGAATAAAAAATGAGAATGAATATTATAAAATAGGAAACTAACTATGGAAAAAGAATGAAAAAAAAAAGTGAAAGTCATCAGGTCATTAACATATTACTCACTATTTATAGAAACAAATAACTTTATATATTAACATATTCATTAATTATATTAGATTTTTTGGTACATTACTAATTTATTTTATCCTAATTATCTATTCAAAATCTAACGAACAAAGATAAAAATTCCCATCAATAGGGTAAATAATCCGATACCTATCTAAGAAATATTTATAATTAATTTACAAATATTTAATTTATCAAGCCATATAATTAATTTACATGACATATATTTAATTTACTAGATTTTGTCATTGATTTTTTTATTATTATTATATTTTTTGTTCTCCAATGCTTTCTTTAATGACGTGCATCAATTGGTGATTAATATAGAAGGTTACGGCTGATTTTGATAGAAACAATATTTAATACTTTTTATTTAATAATTTGGAATAGAAAAGAATCAAACAATGAATCTTATATTAAGATTCTATTTAAATAAATGAAAAATGTATTAAAAATACCATATCAGCAGGTCACCACAAGATTGCCCTTCCAAAAGAGTTTTATAATATCAAAGCTAATTAATTACAATAAATTTTGTTGCCTAACTACCAATTTAATTAAAACCGTTAGATTTTCATCCAACGGCTAAAAACAGTAATCATCGATAGATAAATATAGCAGTAACTATTGAAACCTCACTCATATATGTGTATATATAAATGTGAAATACTCTCTCTAGTTTCTTGTAGTTCTTGTCTAAATTTACCTTATCCAATAATGGGCATACAAGCTTTGTTGTTTGCATTGTTGTTCTCTCCTTTCTTGCTGACCAACACAGTTAATGGGATTAGTAAGACAACAGTCTCAATTTTCAACATATTACCTGATGAGCTAAAGCTCACAATTCATTGTAAGTCAAAGAACGACGATCTAGGAATTCATGAACTACGCTCTAATGAGAGTTTCGCATGGAGTTTCAGAGACAATTTCTTTGATACAACCCTCTTCTTCTGTGGATTTTCTTGGCGTGATGCATCTCTTTCTTTTGATATCTATAAAGCAACCAGAGACAGGTTTAGGTGCCCTCTAAATTGTACATGGGTTGCCAATTATGATGGCGTGTATGGCTACTCCGAGAACGATGGAGGGGACGATATTATTTTCCGTTGGCCCAAAAATCTCCACCAAATTCACATGCTTAACTACTGATTATTAGTGACGTTATAAAGTTGGTAGCTAAGCCCTTTCAAAGCTTTAGCTTATATGCATGTGACTTTGTGTTTGTTGAATTTTGAATAAGGAAGAATATTGTTTCTGAATTTATTACTCTTATTTTTGCTATTAAACTGGTCGTATGTGTAGTTTATATATTTAGGACTTACTTGACAATATATATGTTTTTTTTTTTTTCAAAAAAGAAAACAAAAATGACGAAAATTGAAATGTGCTAATACTTTTGTTAAAGCAAACTCTTAGTGACTGTTTCTTTTCCTCTTATGGAAGCTGATTTTATAAGTTCAATGGGCAGTGGAATGAGAAGAGAACTTGGAATCTTGGATGAGTAGTGGAATGGAAAGAGTGGGAGTTGGGTTACGATGGTTAATACGCTGATTTATTAGAAAACTAGAAGAATCAATAGACTACCCATATTATTTCCTTTTAAGTTCACTATATTAAAATTTCGAGTATATGAATCGTGCGGCCGCTCAAGAACGGTACCTTGTAGCGCTCCCGTAGCTCATGACGCGTCACGCCTAGGCGACATTCACTATTAGATAATGACATTATTTGAGGTCGATAATCTAGTATAATGATAAATGATAATACATATATATATATAGTCCTAAAATCACCTGAATATGACAAAGTAAAATATCACCAAATCAGATTCCTATTACATAGAATTGGGGGGAAAAAAAAGCAAGGTCTGGAACTAACATATATATATAGCAACTAGTATCCAACACCATAATGATATGTCTGTCAATCATTAGATAATTTAATTAATAAATTGGGTCCCATATGAGTCCCATTTGAATTATAATTATGATTAATCAGTGATAGACTGACACATCATTGTGGTACTGGACCACTGGTGCCCATAATATTATTTATATATATATATATGTGCCAGAGAGTTTTTTGAATTTCTAAAAGGGTATATGAACCTAATTGATTTCGCTGTTTCTAGAAATGATAGTTCGTCTTCCGAAGATTTTAATTGAATGTATGTACGCATCGATCTTCAAAACGTTATATTGGTTTAATTAGCATGTTTAGTCCTTTTCTTTTTTCCATTTTGAGATGCTCAAAAAGTGCAGCCTATACAAAATATAGGATGTTCATGAACTAAAACTCCAAAACGCACTTAGAAACTTGCATTGACAAATCCTATATTTTTTAGAAAAAAATAAAATAAAAGTTGTATTGATATATTGGTTAATGAGCGTCGTTGAGCACATCAACCGTCCCCAATATTACTTCCTCTAAATTTTTGTGAATAATTACTTCCTCTAGTTATCTTCCTAACTTTTGCGTGCTTCATGGTGCATACAGTTAATTATGTACGTATTGTCTTAGTTATATTAAAAGATCAGCTATAGGATACGTACTATATGAAGGCTCAAAGCCCGGATGCATGATGCTATGACATTCACAGTTATATAGTTTAATAATTGATAAACAAAAGCATTATAGATTAATAGTTTAATAAGAATTTTTTCTTTTTCTATGGGTGGGGGATTGATTCGAACTCTACTTTAAACTTCGAATTAAATTTTTATAGTTACCAATCAGATTACGTTTACAATAATAATACTCTAAATAAGTTCAAAAATAAAATTTTAAAACAGAAAATCTGATGGAGTTGTAAAAACTTGAAATTTTAGCCAATGGTACATTGGTTTTTTTCCATTTTCAAATTAAAAAACTTGAAAAAATCGAGCTAATTTTAAGTTTGGATTAAATTGAAATGATTCTGAAATGGTTGTGGTCATTTTAATAATACTAAAAGCTGAGGGATTGGGTTGTTTATTGTTTAGGACGTATGTGAGAAGAATTTCAAGCTAAGGGGCATAGTGTAAACCCAAGAAACCTTTTAGCTCGTGACACATGGCAGGAAAATCCCAAACTCTCCCTCAAATCCCTAAATGGAAACCCATCATCTCACGAGCTCTCCCTCCATCTCCAAGCTCCCAGGCTCATCGACACCGCGATAAGTGGATTTTTTTTACTTTTTTTTTAAGTATTGTTAGCTTGACAATTTTTTAATTCCTAGATCTATTTATTAACTTTTATTGTATTTTTATTCATGATTTGTAGATTAGAAGTCGTTGGAATTATCGGGGACGAGTTGGAAGTAAGAAAATCGGAAAAACCAAAAAATGAATGAGTTCTACACTAACAGATACTCTTTATTTGATACCTTGAGATATTAGGTGAGTTTCGGGCAACAAACTCCTTGTTTCGAACTCTCTCCAAAGAAAATGACCAAAATTGACCGAAAATTGCCAATTGGAAAAACTAGGTGGTGGATATAACGAAATGAGTTCTAGACCAACAAATACACTTTACTTGGTACCTTGAGTTATTAGGAAAGTTTTGGGCAAGAAATTCCTCGTTTTCAACTCTCTCCAAAGAGAATGACCAAAATTAAACGAAAATTGCTAATTGGGAAAACTAGGTACTGGATGCAACGAAATGAGTTCTTGACCAACAAATACTCTTTATTTGGTACCAACGAGTATCCGTGACGCCAGAAATCCAAACAAATAGTTGCAGCCGCACCAGAAATCTGAACAGATAGTTGGAGCCGCGGCTTCATAAATCACGTTGCGGCACCCAAAAGCTAAAGATTTTTTTTTTTTTAATTTTAAAATTGAACAATGGCTTCGCGTTGCAGTATTAGGAAGCTTGTATTGCTGTGCCAGGTCGCATATTTCAGAAATGAAAACTTTAGCAGTTATCTAATTTTTTGTTATCCCAAAATTAGGCAGCCCAAAAAGGGGTGAATTGTGTTTAAAAGGATTTTCGTAAACTTTTTATGCTAAACTACCGTAATATAAAAATTTTCAACTTCAATGAATAAAGCAAGTTAAATAGCAATCAAATAATTACAATCTCAATATATATATATATATACACACAAATGAATAAAGAGAAAGTGTAGAGATTGTAAATACTATTTTTATAAGGTTCCATAAATTTGACAATTTAGCTACATTACTAGCTCTCAACAATTTTCTTTGAGCAATCTATTATCATATCAAAGTTACAAATTTGGCCAACCCATTAACAATTAGCGCGACTTTCCTCTTCGACTCACCTAACCACTTTATAATAGTATAGAGTCTAATTCTTTCATGCTGAACTCAGATTGTTGAGAATCTGGTGCCAATCTCAATTAAACCGGATTATTTATGATACTGGCGCCAACCTTACCTTACCCCACACAAATGATTTAGGAATGAACAAGTGATAACTAACTTAATAATTACCACTCAAAAGAAATAATACAATGCACTAAGAATGACTTAAGTGGATTTGAAAGTTAATAATGAGTAAAAGAAGAGTTGTTGCACTTAGAAATTAGTTCTTATCAATGTAAGTTCGTGCAAAGATGTCAAATGATATTTATTTTATCTCTATTTATTACACTACTGTAGAAAACATTTTCCACGTTATTTATAGAGTGACGTGGTAGAAAAATTACGTCGCTCAATAAACGATGTGGAAACGGGTGACATGGTAGCCCCAGTCATACCATGTCGCTTTAAAAGTAACACGGTATGCTGATCTACCACATCACTTGTATAGAAAGTAACGTGGTATACTAGCTTACTACCTCACTTATATAGAAAGTAACGTGGTATACTAGTTACTTATATAGAAAGCGACGTGGTAGGCCAAAATATCTGACAAATTATCAGTTATTAGGGTCCTACCACGTCACTTATATAGAAAGTAACGTGGTATACTAGTCACTTATATAGAAAGTGACGTGATAGGTCAAAGTATCTGATAAATTATCAGTTATTAGGGTCTTACCATGTCGCTTTTAGGAGATACTACGTTACTACTCTAGAAAGCGACATAGCACGTACATGTACCACGTTGCTTTTCTAGGAAGAGACATAGTAAGTGTCCTCTTCCTCCCTGTATGCTCGGCCGGTATAGGTCACAATGTCCTAAAAAATTTTGAGCACCCTATGGGTCTCCTCATAGATCAGACTAATGATACGCTTCACACCACCTTTATGAGCCAAACGCTAAATCACCGACTTCATGATCCATTGCCTAAACCTTTATGGTGTCACTTCGTTCCTCCCTTGCCTTTCTTTTCGCACCCCAATATTATTGATGATGGTCGGAAACCTCAAGAATCTGCACTTGAAAGATCAAAAAGACTATTACATAAATTTCCAAAGACCTAAAAATGGAAGAAAGTGAAATAAGAGAGAGAAATATCTGAAATTCGAAATGGGTAGAGTTTGAATGGAAAGGTATTATAAATTTTGGGTTTGTTCAAATTGGGGTTAGGGGACGATTTAGCGGGGTTGATAGTTTTGAATAGATGATCATGATAGAGTATTTTTTGTGGGTACGGATCGATAAAATAGCTAGTATAAGCCCCCTATCACATCGTTTTTACAGAAAGTGACATGGTATTAAATAAAATAATATACTATATCACTTTCTGTAGAAGCGACGTGATTCGTGACCAGACTACATCGCTCATTACATAAGTGACGTGGTAGAACCTATAATCACATTGCTTTTAAATGACGTGACGTGAGAGTTCGGCTACGTCGCTTTATTTGGAAAATGACGTGGTTCAAATGATGTCGTTGGTCCCTTTTTTAGTAGTATTAAAATCTACTGAAACTAGTCATTCTCGATCATTACTATGTTCTCCACCTTCAGAGTGGTTGACCATCTCCTGAGAGTGGTCGACCATCTTAACCAGCCGTTGGAGTCTGTTAATCAGATATAGCTTTAACGGCCATATGGCCAAATTGGAGTGTGATCGACCATCTAGCTAGGACAAGAAACTAATTTTTGGTTTTCTTGATCCATACTTAGTCAATTTTGAATCCCTCCTTTTTCATAAAGATTTTAAATATTAAAAATTGACTTTTTGAGGATATTTTGACTAGTGTTAATTCTATAAAAATGGGGTTATCTAGCACTAATATACCTTAAGTTTTGATATGTTCTTATTTATTTTAAGTTATTTCAATTATTTTACTGGTTGTTTTGATATTTTTCTTATTTAAGTACATAGGAGAATAAAACGAGGGTATTTGATATAAATTAAGGTGAATTTGTGCCTCACAAATGGATCTTCTAAACTATTAGAATTGAAGTTGAATCCGATACGGTCATAATGCAACGAAAATGAGGCAAATCGGAGCTCAAATGAAGAAATAGCACACCGGGAAAACCGATACGCCAAACTAGCGGAAAAGTGGTGCAGCAATGCCAACTCTTGTGAAATTTCGGAGTCACAGTACCAAAAATGGTGCCACAGTGCCACCCCTGTGTCCTGAGTCAATAATTGACGGCCGAGATCAACTTTTTGACGATCTAAAAGTCCATATTCGGCTTGCCTTAAGTTTGGACGAGTCACCTCTTTAAAACCCTATTTCTTTGGGGTTGAAAGGGGGATGTTGGGATAGAGAGAGAGAAAAAGAGGTAGCCATGGAAGGAGAGTAGGAAGAGGAAGAAGAAGATGAATACAAGCTCCAATCCTCTATTTCTTAATTTCCTCCATAACATCAACTTTACCCTTTGTTCATACTATATTTTCTTCATTTTCTTATGAGTTTTTGTTTATATTTTCTATATTTAGAGAGTAGTATAGTTGAGAGCAATCTTAGAGAGAGGACTGAAGAAATCAAGAACTAACCTTGGATGAGGAGCTTGACAACCTCCATGAACACCTTCAAGCTTTTCTAAGGAGGAATTCTTTAATTTTTTTTATTTGATTTTGTATTTCTTGAATTCATTGGATTATAGTGTTATTGTTTTCAATTAATATTATGAATTAAATCTTTCTTTGTCTAGTTTTACTATGTGAACCAACCTTGTATCTTTTGTTTGTTTATTTCTCTCCTCTTTCATTAATATAATCCATTGTTGAGTTATTTATTTTACCTTTTGCTTATTGCTTCTATTTAATTGATTACTAAATAGATTATTGAATGAAACCTTTATAAACTTGAGAAAGGGAATTTAGGTTTGGACATAGGTAGAATAACATAAGATCACCTATGTGAAATATAATAAATTAAGTACAAGACTGAAAATTAACCTATCTAGATATGGTCTCGAGTCTTGATTGTCTGTCTTCAAATCTAGTCCTTGAAAAATTTCCAAATGCAATTTTCTTGAAGACTTGTTTCCCTGAGCTTAATGCATATTCTTTTTGTAAAGAACCTCATGCTTATTAGTGGAGTAGATTTTTTGAAGGATGGAGAGTGGTGGAGACAGAGCAACAATGCTCCATTTGATAGGATGGAGAGAATAAGGGACAAGAAAAGGGGGAGGGCTCCACCAAGCCCACCATATCTCTTTTCTCCAAAGTTGAAAGGATTATAGAGGAGTGAGACGGAAAAAAAATGAATTGGCCATTAAACCTTTTAGAAAAATTATTTATAAAATAATAAAATAGATAATATAATAATTTTAAAAATAAAAAGTCTCCATCCCTCTCACTAAATAATTTAAGGGGTTTTCAATCTCCTCTCCCTATCTTTTCTACTCCCTTTCCCTGCTATCAAACATAGCCTAAATTTCCACCAGGCCAAGACCAATGCCGACTGAAGGTATAGGCAACTTAGGCCCTCACCTAAGACACACCTTAAGCCAAGCCCCCCCCCCTCCCCCCAAAAGTGTTCCATCTTTTTAATATTGTCCTATAGGTATTTTTTTTCCCCACATTAAGATTTAAAAAAAATAATAAAGGAAAAATTCAATAGTTATATCCTTATTTTGAAGCCATGTTTAAATTTTAGAAGTCAAACAAAATTTTTTTACGTTAAACTTCAATGAGAATTAAATACTCTAATTATGAATTATCTTTTCATACTTCTATAATAATTTTTTTCAAAATCTTTTTTCAGGATCAATCAATATAAACATAATATGGGATATGGCTGATTCAAGCTATTTTCCACCGTCTAATTCTAATTTTTTGGTTGATTCTCACATTTAGCTTGGTTTTCTGAGATTTTGGAAGAATTGGATTTGGTTGGGTTTCTCTATTCATATGAGTGAGGTTTTCTTGTATAAATTTTCTTATTTTCAGATTATTTGTGTATGATTTCAGTTCTTATGGGATGTATATAGTTTCAAATTTGTATTTTTGCTTAATATGTAGGACTTTTTTATCTTGAAATTGTTTTGAAGCTAGTTTAATCCAGAAGCTACCTTAATTTTCTACCTTAATCCAGGAGCCAGTTTTTGTAAAATTAGGTAATTTTTCTTCTAATCTTTTGATAATTGTGAACTATATGGTACTTTGATTGGGCTTAGTAATTTGAAAATTTGGTTTTATGTATCTTTTCTATTTTGGATTGGACAATTAAAGCTTATGCATACTATGTATTTGATAAAATATCTAAGAGAATATTAATAGAGTAAAAATAATTTTTGATAATATTTGACACAAATTAATGAAACTTTAGTTATCCAAATATCATTAGAGTTATAAAACTTGATATATGTACGTTAAAATTAAAAATTCAAAACTTATTGGATAGAGATTCATATCTCGTGACTATTGTTTCCTAAACTTTCAAAGAAAAGTTATATGAGAAATTAGTTCTATTATTTCTTATAGGTTTGTAAATTATATAGTGACTTGATTGTGCCTTTAAAACTTGAGTTTTATGTATCTTTATGAAGGAGCTTCGTCATTTCAAGCTTAAGTTTGTATAAGAAATGTTATGAATACCATGTATTTGCTAAAATGCCTAAGAAAATGTGAACAAAGAAAAATCAAGATTTGGTGTGTGATTGGGCCAAAGTAATGATACTTAACTTATCTAAATATTATTAAAGTTATAAGACTTGATAATTATATGATACTTCACTTATCTAAATATTATTAAAGTTATAAGACTTGATAATTATATGTTAAAATTAAAGATTCAAAACATATAGGATAAAGATATCATAGCTCATGACCATTTTATTCCCTAATTTTTAAAGAAAAAGTATATGAGAAATTAGTTCTATTATTTCTTATAGGTTTGTAAATTATATAGTGACTTGATTGTGCTTTCAAAATTTGACTTTTATATATCTTTGCAAAGAAGCTTAGTCATTTCAAGCTTAAATTTGTATAGGATATATTATGAATACTATGTATTTGACAAAATGTCTAAGAGAAGGTGAATATAGTAAAATCAATATTTGGGCATGTCTGTGACAGAGTAATGATATTTAACTTATCCAAATGTCATGAAAGTTATAATACTTGATATTTATACGTCAAAATTAAAAATTCAAAAATGTATAGAATAGAGATATCATAGCTTATGACAATTTTTCCTAAACATTCAAAGAAAAAATATATGAGAAATTAGTTTATTTTTCAACTATTTCTTACAAGTTTATAAATTATATAGTGACTTGATTGTGCATAGTAATTTGAAACTTAAGTTTTAATATCTTTACGAATGAGCTTGGTCATTTCAATGCATGTATATAAGTAGAGGATATGTTCTGCATACTTTGGTGTTTGATAATATGCGCTTAAGAGTGATTCTCTTTTTGTATCTAGTTTATTGATTACATTTGATAGAGACTGGATGAAGGCAAGCATAACTAGTAGTGAACATGAAAAGGAGTTGAAATTTTTATACAGTTTGCCTTAGATCATACGTACCTAATTGGCTAAAATTTAGTAATGACAGTAATAGCTCTTTTTAATTTTTAAATACTATATAAATATCACGCAACGACTTTATATATAAGTATAAGAACCTCGATTTCCAGTAATCAAACTAATTTTTCTGCTCTAGAATATTAATTTCGTAGTCAACACAGGAGAGGTTAAAATAAATTGAGTTGACCTTAAAAAGATGTAAATTTTACTTTAAAAGAATCCCAACTCATCATCACACTGACTTATAAGATCATTTCCTATTTAATTTCTTTATTAAATCATAAGTATAAGACTTAGATTGTAAAGTTTAACAAGATTTCTAATAAAAGGTCCCCAATTTCACAAATTGGTCTTTGTGATTTCCTGTGCATCCTTGCACAATTGTATTAGATTTGTAATAATTGAGGCCTAATATTGTAAAATAGCAATATAAGCCATAAGTATTAGCCCTAGCTAAGCTATCAAATCTTTAAATACATTTGATTCTCTATTTAAGTTTTGTTTCTATCAGTATAGGGGACACATATATATAATGTGCATTTTTAATGAGTGTTGTAATATTTACCCATTGATAGGTAGTTTTATTATGGACAATTGGATTATGAATAAATGGCTAAGTGATTGTATTTAATACTTAGGGTAAATTACAAAAAAAATACTCTATGATATACTAAAATTTAAACTATGAAGTTTAAACTCTGCAAATAATGCACCGTGATTAAGAATTTCTGAAAATTAATAACTTTAGTTGACTTTTTAAATAACTTTAACTAATAAAAGACAATAATATCCGCAAAATTAAGGGGAATAATAATGATTAATTCAATTTTGATGGAGGACATTATTATTTTTTCGTTACTAAAATTGGTCAAAAGATCAGTTTAGAGTATTAATTTTCAGAAATTCTTAATCTCAGGGTATTATTTTACAAAGTCCAAACTTCAGAGTTTAAGTTGCAGAACACTCAAATTTGAGGGTATTTTTTTACAGTTTGCCCTAATATTTGTCTACATACATATAGAAGGTCATTTAATACTTTCAATAGTGGGCAACCTGTTTTTTACCTACTAAAAAAATGAACATTTTAATTGTTTAGTTTTCATTTATTTTATCCTATTCTTAATATACTTCTAGTATTCTAATTATCATTACTTTTTCTATTTCTTCTCTCTAGTAGGATTTTTCTACTTCTGTTTTGAAGGTAAAAACGAAATTTATTAATATAATAAATCAAGTGCTTTAATATGAGCAATACAAGTAAAAATTTCACAATTGCAAAACAAACCATTAATATAGAAAAAACTAATCCTAACACATGTATGGGCTGCTTTATTTCCAGAATGAAAGATAAAACGACAAGAGTTACCATCACTATTTCTTAATAAAGAGTTTGTATAACTAGCAATATTGCTAGACATACTATTAGAAAAGTTCAACATATCAATAACAACTTTGAAATCGATTTCAACCACATAGACAGTGAATCCCAAAGACGCCACAAGATCTACATATTCATCTTCTCAAAGTATAGCACTAACCCCGATAGACCTCACTTTTGACAACCATGTAACGTCTATATTGAATTTCTTCCAGATTTGGATTCTAGAAGATTCATATCTAGAAGAAAATTATAAAAATAAATAATAAATAAATAAATTATACAAATCTAGAATCAGATAGGATAATAAATAAATCAAATAAAACTTATGCAGATCTAAAATCTGATAGGACAAAACTCCTACAAGAAAAAATCTATAAGAACAAGACCTTCCCACAGATGAAAGGACTATTGATAGCAAACAATAAGCAAGAGAAATCCTACTAGAAAGAGAGATCAAAGATCTACTTCCCCGGAAAGATAGAAATAGTCAATATATATATATATATATCTCATCTTTCACTATTTCACAAGTACACCACAAAAAATGACAATTATAACTCAAGTTAAGGGTCAGATGGATCAAAATTTTACCATTTGAAACTTAAAAAACCTTAATCTACTACACATGGAAAAATTTAAATGGAGTAATATCGAGTCACGGGATGCTTACCAAGCCTATGCTGAAAAGATTCAGAAAAGTCCAAGTTCAAAGCTTAGGGTGGTCAGAGAGGCACCGGCGACTAATCTTCTCCGTAGGTGTTTCTCTCCTCTAGTTGGTGTTAGAGAGCTCCGGTGGCCGCAAAACTAAGACATCGAGATTGAGGAATGACGACGCTTCAGATCTGATAGTTGGTGCAGCATGACGGCAGTCAGAGTGTGGTCATAGGAGGAGATTCAATGGCAACTTAGGTTTCGAAGAGAGAGTAGAAGAAAGTCAGGGAGAAGAGAGAGAAACTGAGGGGGTTTTGAGTAGGCTACGACGTGACCCACCTTAAATGGTCAAGCAAAATTTTTTTAAAAGTATTACTTTAGCTCTCTATTTCTCAATTTTCTTTTAATTAGGTCCCCAATTCATAAAATCTATTCATATAAACCCCCAATGTGAATTTTCTTTCGCACTTTATTTTAATTAGAAAATTTTACAAAATTACCTTTCTGCCCCTAAAAATTATGGGTTTTTACACCCTCGCCTCCTTAAGGAAATTTCATCCTGAAATTCAAGTACAAGCTAAGGTTTACAGTACAACAAGGAAGCCACAATACAACTTCTAATTAAAAGTTAGACAAGTAAAGGTACTTCTCGTACATCTCCGTCTAAACCTAGTAAAATAGGTCGAGCCAAATAGGTCAGGCTTTGGATAGTGGTATAGGGTGGACCTTTATTCTCTGGGGCTTGAAACCTCTGTATGACGACTCATGTTCTGTTATATGATCTCTGAGTCGCTCAGTATGCGATTCATGTTCTTGTCAGGTAATACAATATATACAAAGATTCTAACCATGTGATTATCTATTCTCTATTACATGCACTCTGTATCTATGTATGCTACTTACTGAGCTTTATACTCACACATATTCTTACATTGCAGAGGGTAGTACTGATGTTTAAGATTAGAGGAAGAGTGCCTACTTTCTAACTATGGCTTCTGTCTACGCTTTTTCGAAATTAAGCCACGCAGTTGTTTTTGTTTTAAAATTTTGAAAAGTTCAAATTTTCCTACTTTTTTATTCAAACTCAAGGCATAGCTTATAAATTAGCCCACTTTTTTATTAAAATTTAAGATATGATTTATGAAAGTACAACACTTAGTTTGGCTGTATGTGAGAATGTGGTTAAACTAGAAAGGTGTTATATAAGCTTTCTGCCAAATTTGACTTAATTATAATGTTGTTTCATGCTCCCCCTCCAAATAATATTGAGTATTTATGAGAAATGATCCCTTTTTCACTTCATTTTAGGAAATGGCAGTTTTGAAGACCTACTTAATAAATGTCCAATTTTATTTGTATTTTTTTTTGGCAAAATGGTCATTTTTTGAGTAGATCAATTTTTGTGTGTATAATTTTATTACTATATCAATTTTTGTGTATTAGTATGTTAGTTTTATGTTAAGTTGATAAATATATTAGTTTTTTTCATAAATTCTAAAATTGATATAATTATCCAAAAACTTATATATTTTAGGCCCTTTTATTGATCAATCGATCATTTTGCAAATTTTTTTAATGAATTTGACATTTTTTAATAGTATTTTAAAAATAATCATTTCTTAAACTTTAACTTAATATTCGACATTTGGCTAGGAAGCCCATTGATATTTTCCGTCACGCACCATAATTCATTCCTTCTTTTATGCTAAGGAAAGCGAGTGCATATGTTTTGTTCATTCTTGCTATATAGCTACCTAAAGCGTTGTTTGACAAGTGGGAAAAATGGAAAGGAAAGAAAAGATAGGAGAGAAAAGTGAAATAGTCATTTAATAGAAGAGAAAATGGGTGGAAAAAAATTACTGTGTAGCCCAACTTATATTTTTCGCTCAGAATGAATAGAGAAAAAATGAGGAAAAAGCTATCAGTTAATGAGTGTATTGAATTATTAAACTACCATTGTACACAAAACATTAAACAATCATAATATAAGAGTTAAATAGTCATTTTAAGTTAAACTAATTTATTTTCTCCATTCATACCAAACACAGAGCGTAACATGTTTAACTCATTCAAACTTCAATACAGTAGGTTTTAGGAGCCATTAATGAAGCAAATTAGTTAAGAATCAACTAGCTACGAGCAAGTGGGACAAATCATACTTTCTGTTATGTCTCTTGCGAGCTTGAGAAGTGGGTCTCATCTTTTACGGAGTGAGTGGTGTGTTATTTTCGTTTAGTATTTTTGACCTTGTTTTATATTGATTGAGTTTCTAGTATTAGTAATGGAGAACATCGTTGGAAAGTGGAATAGACTTTCTATTATTGAAGAAGAAAGTGAGGTGATTGGTATCTCTAAGTACTTAGTGGTTGAGAGGTGTAAGGTAGTTCAAAAGGGGCTAGTTGATAAGCTTTTTATTAATAAGCCTTTTAATAAAAATGCCTTTAAGGAGACTATGAAAGAACTTTGGAATCCTGAGCATGGCATGTCCACCAAAGAAATAGTCTGAGTTATGTTACGTCTATAATGCATATACGTAAAATAACCACAAGTACGTGGGTTGTAATCAAGTAATAAAGTGAAAAGAGAGTTGTCGATTCCACGAAGAATTAGGTACTAAACTATCGCTAATTACCAGAATTATCATGACCTAACTTTATCTAGAAAACCAAACTAAATGAATTTATAAGTTAAATAAACAAAAAGATGAATATAAATACAAAAATAAAACATGGAAACTCTATGCACAAATGTACTAGGGGATTGAATTCACCTAACTATCAACTATGTCTTTTGATCACCAATTGCATTCAAATAAATTATTCCTAGTTTATAATCCAAGAACCCAAAGATATTTCTACTCCCTCTCTCAAGTACTGAGTGAAATCATTCTTAAATCCCGGTTCCAATATCTCTATTCCCAACCTAGAATTTAAGAATTCATTATGTTAAATGGTTCTTTGATCATGGCTTCAAAGGAATTATAGATTCTCTCAAACTCTACAAAATCCTAGGTTATACTATTCTATGGTTGTTTCTAAAATTCCCTTTCTCAAGTGCCAAATTCTAGAAACCAAATCATCCAACTAGTAGCTAATTAGTTGAAAAACATTAAGCATGAAATAGCATAAATAAATTCAAGAACAATATCAAAAAATATATTAGAAATTAAGACATAGAATCAAAGTTTAATTTGTATCATTCCCCAAGCATAAAACAATTAGTTCAACATAAGAGAATCCAACACCAATCTCAACAAGAATTTCATATATCCAAACATATTCAACAAATCAAACATAATACAAAATTCAAATGAGATTAGGGTAAGAAAGAGGATGAGAAAAACTCTTTTGTGGAGGTAGAACTTCAAGCTTCAATCTCTTCAAGCCACTCTCTCAAGTGTCCTCTCTAAGAATTTTAGCTCCAAGCTCCTTCCTCTCTAGAAATTTTGAGCTCTCTTTCTTGTGTTTTCTCTCCAATTCTCCATACTTCAAATAGAGGCTTAAGGATGTATTTAAAGGGCTACAAATTGACTTAGGTTGGGTGAAATATCAACCATTTGATCAAATGACATTAAGGGTCCAGATTGACTTTAAAAACTTGCTAAAAACGTGCTTCTGGATGCTGTATAATGCCGCGGTGCTCTTTGGCAAGAGCCGTGGTACTCTAGCCTCTGGAACTCATTTTTCCAAGCAGTGCCGTGGCGCTACTATTACAAAACCGTGGTGCCCTCGGCTATGGAACTCACCACGATAACTTTTATTCCCAGGGGCGTCATTTCTTCATTTTAGCTCCGTTTTGCCTGATTTTCATTGCGTTGCATTCGTATCGGACTCAAATTTCATCTCAAATGGTTGAAATATCCATATTTATCGTCGATATTTCTTGATTCTCATTTATACATAAGAACTATAAAAACAAAGTAAAAACACATCAAACTGACAAAAATACTTGAGAACTTGCAATTATTTGAGTTGAATGATACTTGATTTGTAAGTGAACTAATCACTCATCAAGTTACATTCCTTTTCTCATTTGAAGATGCGGTGAATAGAGATGATGTTTTGGCGAAGGAACTATAGAATTTTAATCAATGCCTCATAGTTCTTAAATCAATTGATGACTTTAAACATACGAGTTGGAATGACTTCTCCATGACCAGTTTCTGAATTCAATTGCATAATCTTACATTATACGGATAGACTAATGGGCTGTTTGGTATGCAATAATCCTTTGGTAGGAATGGATATGTCAATATATCCCTATGTTTGGTACACATTTAACACTTAGTAATGTAATCTCCTCAGGAATCATATCATCCCAAGTGGGGGTTATCCTAAAGTTGTCAAAACACATGGATTTTATATCCCCCCCCAATCTAAAACTCACTCTAAAGCAACAAAACAAAAAAGAAAAAAAAAATCATGACAAAGAAACTGTATAGTCTAGTTTCTATCCTAGGTCATCCTCCACCATTCCTCAGGCCAGCTCGTCAACTCTGCTAGTCATCGCCATTCTTCGCCGCTGTTCGTATTTGCGGCGCCGTTCGTCCTCTCCACAGGTCCGACGAACTTTCATCTCTATTGCTTTGTTCTTTTTCTTTTAAATTTCTAGGATTTTTCTTTTGATTCTAGTCTTTTAGTTGTTTTCTTTTGATTTGAAATTTCTTCTTTTGTGGTCTTAATTTTAAGCTTTGTTTGTTATAAACTGAGCAAGTTATTATTTATTTTTATTTCGATATGAATATTGTGCTATGATTTTTTTTTTAAACAAAAAGGGAAAAAAAAACCTCAGAATCAGATAAAGGGGAAAACTTGAGATTAGATCCAGTGACTGATCGGTAAAAAGATCTATTAGCTTCAATAATTAGGCCCAAGTTTCTCTTTTGACCTTTGTTCTCCGTCGAAATATTTTAGTGGGGGAGAGTAATCATTTTTTTTTCTTTTTTTAATAAAAGGAAGACTTCATGAAAATTCAATATATATATATATATATATTATCCCCTTCTTTTCAGCCGCAACCTAGCACGTTATGCAATTCAACATAGGTATATTTCATTTTCTTAAAGTTCAGTTTTGATTTTCTGAATGATTTTTTTTAATCACTGAATTAAATTAATTAATACCCAGGAAATATTAATAGACAAAGACTTCATCTTATTATTCTTTATTTATGATAATTAGCATCCTATTTTAAAACTTTTTCCCTATTTAGGAACCTATCGAACTCATTGATACCCACAATTTCAAAGAGGTTAATTTAATATATGATATTGTAAATTGACTATGAGTAATTGATGGCATGTCTATTAGCCTATGGGATAATGGTGAAAAAATTCGGAGCATAATATCCTGCTTTGAGTTGATGTCAACCTTTCTTTTGTCTTTTTTTATTTATTGTCAAAACATCTAATATTTGTTAGGATTTAGGAGTGAATTCTCAATTATTGGTCCTAATCAGAGAATAGAACATATACTGATCGTATATTAAAGTAAGAGACTAGTTGATTGCCTTTCGAAAAAAAAAAAGAGACTAGTTGATTGGTACATAGTATATTTTATCTTTCTTGGATATTGAATATTATTATCGTGTGTAGATATGGCTTGTCTTCCATTGGCTGCAAAGAAAAGAATTGTGGCAAATTTGGTTTAATTTATGGAACTGTTAAATGAGATGACATTTCTATTGATTTTCCTAATATTTGTCGTCATTAGTAGGAAGAGTTTAAATAGAAAAAGAGTATGGGGTGAAACTTCTTTTCGTAGACATCAAATACGTCAATTGAATTTTCATAGAATGATATATGATAGTGATTTAGCATGTCTAGAGAGAACTCATATGGATAGACGGACATTTGCCATTTCATGTCATCTCCTTCAAACTATTGGAGGTTTGAAGGAAACTAAAAATATGGTTATCGAAAAAATGGTAGATATCTTTTTACATATTATATCTCATGATATTAAGAATAGAATTATAAGACGTCAGTTTGCACGCTCAGGTGAAACAGTTAGTAGACAATTTAACATTGTCTTAGGTGCTTTGTTACGTCTCCATGAGGTATTGCTAAGAAAGTCAGAGCCAGTTTTTGATAGTTCAACTGATGAAAGATGGAAATGGTTTAAGAATTGCTTAGGAGCACTAGATAGAACATATATTAAAGTGAATGTTTTAGCAGCAGATAAGGCTAGATACCGGAGTAGAAAAAATGAAATTGTCACTAATGTATTAGGAGTGGTATCACAAGATATGTTATTTATATATGTCTTGCCTGGATGGGAGAGTTCAGCTGTTGACTCCACAAGGTAAAAATCTATTTCCTTGAATGACCACAGTCTATATCAGTACTTATACAACGATAGTTTGTTCACAAATTTTTAAATTATTTTTAGGATATTATTACCTTTGTGATGCCGGGTATCTTAATGGTGAAGGTTACTTAACACCATATAGAGGACAACGCTATCATTTAAATGATTGGACAATCCCACCAAATACTCCCGAGGAATTTTTTAATATAAAGCACTCATCTGCTAGGAACATAGTAGAAATGGCATTTGGATTGTTAAAAGGACAATGGGCAATTCTTAGAGGACGATCATACTATCCAGTCAAAGTACAATATCGGATTATTTTGGCATGTTGCCTTCTTCACAACTTGATTAGAAGAAAAATGCCTATGGACCCTTTAGAACATGCTCCACTTGAGGAAAATGGTAGTGATAGTGATGGTGATAATGTACGTGATGATTTGAATAGTGATTGCTACACGCATATTGAAACATCAAATGCTTGGATAACTTGGAAGGACAATTTGGCTAGAGAAATGTTTGAGTAATAAAGGGGAAGCCGATATGCATAGATCACATTTATTTAGAGTTGTATAATTATGTTTGATTGTGTTTGTGTTTATGTTTGACTTGCTTTATTACCATATTTGAACTTTTTTTTTTCCTTCTTAGTGCTTATTTTTGAACATTCTATGGAGTTTTATAATATTGACAAGCTATTTATTGTTTATGAAGAGTTGTTTTCTATCTTTACAAGTTTGAGTTGCATATTTATGTTTGAACCTTTTTTTTCTATGGTTATGGTTATCCATTCTAAAGGGAAAAATGGAAGCTACTTCCTCCAATCAATATCAATTGGTGCTAAAAAACACCAATGGACTACGACTGAGGATTCAAAGTTAGTGGAGTGTTTGTTGGAGTTGGCAAATAGTGGAAGGTGGAAAGCGGATAATGGTACTTTAAGCTTGGCTACTTACAACATTTGGAGAAAATGATAAATGAGAAGATTCCAAGTTGTAGACTTAAAGTACAACCACATATTGATTCTCGCATCAAGTTATGGAAAAAATAATACCATGCAATTTCTGAAATGTTGGGACCTTTGGCTAGTGGATTTGGTTGGAATGAGGAATTCAAGTGTGTTGTGGCAGAAAAATCAGCGTTTGATGAATGGGTTAAGGTTAGTTTATCTATATTAGAACTTTAATCTATTAATTCTCAATTTTTTCAATTGTTAGAACTTTGACATTTGTATTATGTTACCTAACTATAATAGAGTCACCCATCTGCAAAGGGCTTAAGAAATAAGGCATTTCCTCATTATGAAGAATTGGGAATTGCGTTTGGAAAGGATCATGCCACTGGACATGGTGCGATGGGATTCTCTGAAACGGTTGAAGAGATTAATAAAGAGATTGAGAATGACCAAGAAAGTGAGTATGATCCTTTTATTCCATTAGATGAGCTTATTGGTAATGGAAGCACAAATACACCTTCAGCACAAACAGGAAAGAAAGGTAGAAAGAGAGCTCGAACTATAGATCCATTGATGGATGTATTCAGTGACTCGGTAAAACAAATTGGTGCCCTACATGCTTCTACTGTTGAAAATATAAGAAGATTGCTGATTGCTTTCAGTTTGAAGCTGATGGTCCTGCTAGGAGGATGAATGTGTTTGATGAACTTTAAAAAATAGACGGATTGACAAATGATCAACGAGTTAGAGTTGGACAACTTCTTGTCCAAAACTATTTCTTCACCTTGGATGATGAATTCAAACTTGGATTTCTTATGCAATTACTTGGTTGAGTTGCATTGGATCTTGTGGTGATCTATTGATCTTTTTTTGTGATCACTCTAGAAAATTTGACATCTTACTTGAATGATGTAAATTTTGAAGTTGTAGGATTATATCATGCTTACAAACTTTGTGAACTTTAGGAAGTTCGACATACTTTTGATTCTGGGATGAAACTTGGAATATTGTAGAATTATATCATGTTAGAAATTTTGATGATGTTAAGGAATTTGGCATCGTACTTACTTGATGTAACTTTTGAGAATCTATCTAGGAAATGATATCTAAGTTACTTATTGAAACTCTTATATAATTGGTTAAATATACTTGATGTGAAAAATTCCATGAGTTAATTTGTAGCTATTGATATTAACATGAATTAACTTTTTTTTTTTAGGAAAACAATTTATATTATATTTGTTTCAATTTAATAGAATTGTAAAAATAAACAATTCATTTATAGGCAATTTAACTTTTTTATTGTTGTTCTAAAAACAAAATTTGATAATTTGTTATATAAAATCGTCAAAAAATGATTATATAAGGTATTTTTGACAAAATAAAAAAAGACAGTATATTTCCATGCGTAACTAAATACAGCTTTCTAATATATCTGGGAATCATATACAAGATTACAGTATGTAACCAAACACAGTTATTCTGAATATCAGATAATCAGATCACCCTCTTCAGCATCCCCATTAATCTGAAAACTGATATTATCCTGTACCAAACGGCCCATAAGGAGATTGATGAGTTGATAAACGAGCAAGGGTGTGTTTGGACGTTAAAATGGATGAGGCAAGGCTTTGTCTTCAGAAGTTTGTTCGAATCTAAGTCCATATAGATAGCTCAAAACTTCTTAGGAAAGGATCTCAAGTCTTGCTTGGGAGGTATATGAATGTTATGTGGGTGGATTTTAAATATGAAAGGCCTCAAGATTTTGTTTTATATATGGTAGAATTGGTCATTCCTTCAAAGAGTGCAATCAACAGAGTAGTGGCGACTTGTTTTCATCTCAGTCATTCGACTGTGGAGTTTGGCTATGGGTTTCTCACTTCCAACAACCTTTTAAGCGCTATAGAGAGTGGTGTTCACTTGAACAGAGTTAGAGAGGAAGAAGTGAAAGCCAAAACAACGATATAAACGTGTTTTTAATACCATTGTAGCATATAAACGGATTAAACATCATACCTCCAGCCATTGAAGAAAAACAGANACCGTAACCGGTTACCACCGGACGAGCTTCAATGGCCATCAATGGCCATTAACAATTTTTTACCGTTTGTTTACGTTTATACCAACCAAAATAACATTAAAACGTTACAAGAAGTTCATTTTCTTTTGGTGGCAGAGGTGGTGGCATAGTGTTTGCGACAATGGCATGTGATGAGTTATCCATGGATTTTGCAGAGTTAGATAAGTAGGGTGATCCCCCCCCCCCTCCCCCCTCAATTTTTTTTTGGAAATGGACTTAATATTAGCATGGCGAGACTTACTGATAACAAGGTATTTAAAAAGTCGGGTTGAACATCAAATTTGAATTTGACAGCTGCTAACGTTAGTTGTGCAAATACGGTACATTCAAAAAGTGAAGCAGGAAAGTAATGGGCCAGTATTTGTTGAGTTTGTCCTCACTAAGAATTCATATACATGCCAGTTGAAACATACGTGGGAATTGCTTCACCAGCTGTGCTCTATGCTTTCCTTATCATAGTGTTGTGTGAGTGATTTTAATGCCATTTTATACTCTAATAAAAATATGGGAAAGTCAGATAAAACTGGGGTTTCAATGGAGAAATTCCAAAAGATTATGGTGGATTGTGGTTTACGTGATTTGGAGTTTGTGGGCACTGCTATGACTTGGAACACTATTAGAGGTGGGGCTGCAAATATCAAAGAAAGGCTGGATAAAGGGATAATAAGTGATAGTTAGTGGTCTTTGTTTCCAAATTTCAAGCTTTTATATATTGAATTCTGAGGGTCAAATCATCGACACATTTTGTTGGAGTTGTATGCTAGCTTCCCAAAGAGTATGGGAATTGAAAGAGGGTGTGGGTTTCGATTGGAACCAGGTTGGTTAAGAGATAAGGAATGTATAGAGATTGTTACGGATTCTTAGAGGGAAGATGAGTTTCTGAGTACAGTGAATACTTTCTCAAGTGAGCCTCATTTTTGTGCTAAACATCTGAGCCGATGGAGCTCTAGAAAGTATGGTAAGTTGGCTAAAAACTTTGCTACTAGCCAGAAGACTCTTAATACTTGTATTTGTCCCCCCAGTCTCAATCTACAGTTTTGGCGATTCGGGCTCATAATAAAGAACTCCATAAGCTACTACTTTTAGAGGAACACTATTAGCATCAATAGGCTAGATCATATTGGTTAAAGGGTAAAGATGCTAATACAAAATATTTTCAGTCTAAGGCCAATCAACAGAGAAAAAAGAATTTAACTGTCGGGATGGAAGATGAAGATGGGAGATATAGGGATAAAATAGAAGATATCATTAGTATTATCGGGAGGCATTTTGTAGTATTTTTACATCTCAATATCTGAGTGTCAAAGAGACGGAGCATGTCATCCAACTATTAGAACCAAAAGTGATCTAATGAACTCAAGATTGGTGGAGCTATTTACTCTTAAGGAAGTGAAGATAACAATGTTCAATATTCAATACAGGGCCAACTAAAGCTCCTGGTCCATATAGATTCTAGACTATTTTTATTATAAATAGTAGCACATTTGGGAGATATTGTTTCCAAGCTCTGTCTAAATGTGTTAAATAGAGGATCTTATAAAGACACAAGTGGTTCTTATCCCTAAAAATGCTTTGCCTCGAAAAGTTTCGGAGTTAAAACCAATTAGCTTGTGCAATGAAGTGTACAAGATTATCACTAAACTACTTGCTAATCGACTTAAAGTAATTTTACTTGCAGTTATTTTAGACAGATAAGTGTATTCATTCCAGGTAGGGATGGCAATTTAGGTTACGACACGATAACACGACTCGAAAACGACACGAAGTTAGCGGGTTTGGGTTTGTCTTAAACAGGTACAGGTCAAAACAGGTTAAACCTGATTAAACACGATTAAATAATAGGTCATTAGCAAGTTAACCTGTTAAACCCAAAATTGACCCGTTTAATTTTTTAAGACATTGTATTATCTTGTGTGTATCAAGACTTAAAACTTCCCTTTTATGTTTTATGTACTAAAACTTGAAAGTTTTATTTTGGTTTTAAACTTTGGATTGTGTGTTATATTTATTTGATTATAGTTGCTTAGTTATATTGGAAATATAAAATAAGTTAATAGATTATATCAAGTTATATTGAAAATGTGAAATAGGTTAACATGTTAAAATTAATAGGTTAATACATTATGTCAAGTTGAACCAAATACAACATATTTGACATTAACATGTTAGATTGAGTTCAATTAACGGGTTAACAGTATACAAGTTAGCAGATCGTGTTACGTTGGACAACGATCTGAATACGACCTATTTAAATAATGTGTTAAATGTGTCGCTCACAGGTTAACCTGTTTATTTAGTGTGTTGGGTGTGGGTTTACAAATCATGACACGAATAATAAACGTGTCGGGTTTGGGTTTGGTAATTGCTCGTGATATATATGCCTCGACACGACACGAATATGACACGACAACACGAATTGCCACCCCTAATTCCAGGGCATTTAATTTCTAATAATACTATTATGGCATTTAAGGTTCTACATCATGGTCCATGGATAAAACACAATAATGCAAAGAAAAAGGATGAGTCTTAAGCTTGGTATAAGTAAAGCTTATGGCAGAGTAGACTAGTGCATTTTTGACAAGGTGATGGATGCTATGTGGTTTTGTGAGTAGTAGAGATGCTTAGGATTGAGATGTATATCTGGCCAGATTTTTTCTTTCGAAGTGAATAGGGTTGCTACAGGTTATTTCATAGCTCAAAGAGGACTAAGGCAGAGTTGTCCCTTATTTGCTTACCTTTTCCTTCTTTGTGCAAAAGGACTATTCTCTTTGAGGGATGCTGAAAAGCAAAGCAGAACAATTGGGTTTTCTTATATGGGAGGTCCACGACTCAGTTATCTGTTCTTCGCAAAAGATAGTCTCATTTTCTGCAAAGATAATGCACTAGAGAGCCAGTTGGTGTTGGATGTTCTTTATGCTTATGAGAGGGCTTCGAGAAAGTGTATTAATGTGAGTAAGTCCTCGATTACTTTTACCCAAAATGTCCAAACGGAAGTGCAGGTTGCTATTCAGACGGCGTTGCGTTTAGCCTCATGCAGCTCTCATGTTAAAAGCCAGGGTTTGCCATCTATCATTGGAAAGAAGAAAAAGTAGTTATTAATGGACATTAAAGAATGGGTGTAGAAAAAACTTCAGTATAGAAAAGCAAGCTTTTCTCTTTAGGAGGTAAGGAGGTATTGATTAAAGTTGTTGCAATGGCTATTCCCACTTATACAATGGGAGTTTTTCGTACTCCACACTATCTTTGTCGTGACCTACAGGCTATGGTTGCTAAATATTGATAGGGTGGTGGTGATAAGAAACAAAATATATAGTGGAAGAAGTAGGAAATGCTTTGTATGCCAAAGAATGAAGGTGGACTGAGGTTTAGGGATTTGGAAGATTTCAACTAACTAAGCTCTCCTAGCTAACTAAGGGTGGTGTATTATTCATTATTCATTCTCCTGACTCTTTGATGGCTCAAGCTTTAAATGAAAAATATTTCAGATAATATTCTTTCATCGAGGCTGCGGAGGGGTCTAATCCTTCTTATCTTTGGTGAAGTATTTAGTAGGAGAAATAGGTTTTATCGATGGGTGTTCAGTGGAGGATTGGACATAAGAGACAAATTTGGCTTTTTAAGGACATTTGGATTCTGAGACCAACAGAATTTCAACCTATTAACCCAGATGTTGGTCTCTTAGATTCTCGCTGAGTTACAGATATTTTGTTGGATAATCCAAGAAGGTGGAATGTGGACTTTGTTCAACAGGTGTTTTGGTAGGTGGATTGCAACATTATTTCTAATATTTCCTTGAGTTCTAGGTAGATCATATAACTGGTAACTGGTAATCGGTGACCAATTTTCAGAAACTGATAACTAGTAATAATTTATTTTTCTAAATTTATTTTAAAAAATAATATTTTTCCAATAAAAACCATGCAGAAATTTGGGGGAAAAAAACCCAATTTCCGTATTTTTGTAATTCTTTTGAATTTTTATAGGTAAAAGTATTTAGAGAAATTTAGGTAGATGATCAATATTTTAAATTTGATTAAGTAGACGTCCATTTTTTAAAAATTTTATAACTAAATATTCAAGTATATATATATTTTTACATTTGGTAGATATACTTATCTACCAATTTCAGTTAATGTACTGAAATATACTGAGTATATAAATTTTTTATATTTGGTATATAATATTTTATACTTAATATATAAACATATATACTAGATATTTTGCTATAACATTTGAAAAACAGACACTTACTTAAATTAAGCCTAAAATTCATTCATTCTGTTATAAGACCCAATCGTTAAAAATCCTTTTTTCAATGATGTATAGCCCATTAACTGGCTGCTGGTTTCGAGTAATAAAATTTTTGTTGGAGGTTTATTCATTAAAAAAAAAAAAAAAGTTCAAACTTCAATACATTTCTCACGAAAAATTACTTCGACATAAATCATACTCGAGAGATATGTTTTCTTCAATGTTTTAGAAGTCAGATCAGCATAAGATAATTTAAACTAATAATGCTTGTACGTTTCCAACAAAAGTGGTCATATCAATTTTATTTTTTTTCCTTCCCTTAACAAGGAAGCATTCGAGATTCAAACCTATAATAATAAATTCAACACTTTCACTCCGAATTCTTTGATTCCCTCGGTTCTTTATTATTTTTCATGTAGTAGATTTAGCATTTAAGGGTCAAAGAAACAAACTCTAAAATAATTGCCAAAAGGGTCAAAAACTTGTTATGAACCTGCTCCTAGAAAGTAGAAAGCAAGCAAAATTATCAATATTTATCATGAGCCCATCGCATGGTTAAAAAATAAATAAATAAATCAAAAATCAAATACGCCCAAAGGGAGAGAAGAAAAAGATGCGACGCCATCTTGTAACTTAACAGAGACAAAAAGGAAAACAAGGCAATTAATCAGGAAAAAAAAAAGCCTTCCAAGGTGTAAATATTGCGGTTGGACAAATGCAAATAGGGTCAAGCATCATCGTCACTTGCAGGTTAAGTCCTATAAGGAATGCTGTGCTGCAAAAACTAAGGCCTTGGGCATTAGTTTACTTTGGGCTCGTGAGTCGTGACATCGGTTTGCCTCTTGAGGTTGTAGAAACTGAGGCATCAGCAGTAACTCAAGCTCTCAGAAATCTCGTATAATTTAATTCCGATGTTGGCTCAAGCTCTCAGAAATCTTGTAGAATTTAATTTGATGTTGGCAATTCACTACTTGATGTGTCTCATATATGTTAAGCATGTTTCTCACTCTGCTAATGGAGGAGCGCATGCTTTAGCTAAATATGCCCTGAAGACAGATAAGGAATGTCTTTGGTTGGTGGAAGTTCCACCCCTAATATGTCTCTTAACGGCCGTTTGGTGCACCAGACAACACTAGGGACTGGACTATTTAGTTCTTATCGAGTTAAGTAGACAATTACTACTTTTTTCAAATGTCTAACTAAATTTACCACTACTAATAGATTCTACTACTTTTAGGAGAGAATTAGTTAAAAGTCTGTCAAGAATTCATCAAGAATCCGTCAAGAATCCATCAAGAATCTGTCAAGATTACTACTGACGTCAAAAATCTGTCAAGAATTCGTCAAGAATTCGCCAAAAACTCATCAAGAATTCATTTTAAAAAGTGGTATGGTGGTAGATTCAATTAATGAGGAAAAAAAATGGTATTCACCTAATTTATTCGTTCTTATCCCATGTTTGCTGTCACCACAGCCCATTGGATTAAATAATCCAGGCACAATTTAAGACCCTAAGAAAGGGATAAAATAAATTCATCTAAAACTTAGTCAAAATAAGCCAGACTAAATAAGAGGGAGAGATTCATGCTCTGTTCCTCTTCATTTGTTTTCATGTTGCTGCAACTTTTTCTTCGAGCTTGAAGTTTGCAACTTTTTGGCACTCTCCATCAGTCTACAACCAAAGAACTAGAAAGTATCTCACATATAGCAACTTTTATTCTTTTCTTTTTTTTTTTTCCACCTGTTTGTTTCTCTTTTGCTAGTAGATTTGTTGGGTATGAGAGAAAAAACCCTCTTTAAAATTCTAAATAACCAAAAATCATAAGTAGAAAAATGAACTTAGTTATTTTTTTTTAAGAGAAAAGAAATTTAGTTAGAGATGATTTTGCTGGTATTCAAAATTGGATCTTGATATTTTGTTTTTTATATTTTTTTGAAGAAAAAAGAAAGTTACCTGGAGATCATTTTATTTTAATTAAATATAAATACAATATATAAATTTAATTTGATCTATATGATTTTAAATTTAAAGTAAAAACAATATCTAATATCATTTTAATAATTTTTTTATAAATTACAATTAATCATAGTCACCAAACAAAGGATTATTAATCCAACTCATCAGTCCAGTATTGCACCAAACACAGTACTGTACTAATCACAATCCAATCCAATAAAATTCAATCCAAATCAATAATCTAATCTAATCCAATCTAATCCTGTTCACCAAACAGCCATTAGTGTCTTGGGCAATTTTAATTAATAAATGCATCCTTTTGCCTGAAAAAAAAAAAAAAAATCAATTCACAAACGGAGACTTTTGCAGCGGTATCAATGCCAAGAAAATAGAAGCCCGATTGATTGGAGAAGACTACCAAATAAACACATGGTCATTCCAGTTAGTTTTTTTTTCCTTTCTTGTTACATTTTGCTAATTAGTTCTGCCATCACTAGAAACATGTACAAAAGGGAAAGGAAATAAAAATTAAAAAAAAAAAAGGATAAAACCAGTTTCCACAACTATGGGAGAGAGTAAAATTGTGCCCATGCATGCATTATTCAGGCATGCTCCTTATGTACAAGTCTTTTTTAGGCCCAAAGGAAACCCTCTTCAACGGTTCTATCCCAAAACTCGAAAACTACCAGTCAGCCAGATCATAGATGATCTTATCACAGCATAACATCAGGAGCAGTCAAACTCTTACCCAGACAACTATTACTGCCAACATTAGTCACTGCCTCATCCTTGCAGGGCGCAGCCCCAGTTTTTCCCAATGAAAGGGAGTTTTTGCATCTGTAACATATAAATTTAACAGGGACTAACTCCGAGTCGAGAATGCCGGAACATCTAGTGTGCTGCCACACACCACAAACATCACATGCCAGCATTCTCTCCCCATCATCATCCTTTGCCCCACAGCTGCATTCCACCGTCCACCTCTCCATCCCCCTCTCCATCCTAAACCTACTCAAGCCGTGCTTCACATGACATCTGCCTCTCAAGCGAACAACCCCTGGCGAACCCAACAAGTACTTGAGCTGGGTGGAATCATCAACACCACCATAGCCAAGTAGCTCGTCAGCATGAAATCCTTTGAACATCAGATATACATCTTGGAAAGCTTTTGACGCTTCAAGCTTGATAGCAGATACAGTAGCATTTGGGGAGAGGATTACAAGTTCTGGAGGTGGTTTTGTAACAATTTCATCAATCTCATCTACAAGTTCAACTAGGCACAAGAAGGATGTCAATGAATTGTTGGTATTTGTGAACATTTTCTCAGGCTCGTAGTCTTTCACAAACTGCTTGCAGTCGAGGAGTTTTTCAGCTGAACTAATTGCAAGATCCCTTGTTACCTGAGGCATGTAGTTTATCAGAGTTCGGGGGTGCAGCATGCACTCATACAAGAACCTCAAGTCGTGCAGAAGACTTTCTTCAGATGATCTGCTGAAAATGGAAGACTCTGTACAAGCAGTGTTTCCTTCAGAAGAAACTCTTCGAGCCTCCAATCTGCTAAATAGAAAATGCAATGTGTTACAAGCTTATTAAACAGTAAGTATACAGGGACAAAAATGACAAGAAACAAGGAAGTTTCCCAGAGCATTAGGAAGCGATTGCCCACCGTAACAAGAAGAATAAATTTAAACAAAACCGGAATGCTTAAACACGGTATCATGAGAAGGGAGAGGGAGGGAGGGAGAAAGAGAGAGATCAGGATGTCATCTTCTTATCTAACACCTAACAAACTGAAAGAGTAGGACAAAACAATAAAGCTTAAAGCCTTTAAAGTTCTTCGTTATGAGAAAAAACTAACCGGTACTCGAAGGTTCCAGTATCAGGATTCAATCTAGCATTCACAACCATTCCATCAGGTGTCATTTTCCCACCAAGATCCCTAAGGCAGTAATCAAGCAACTGAGGAGGAGCTACCTTGAAGACGGCACCCTTTAGTGCACGTATACTGACCCAATTGGCCCCAGAAACTGCACGTAGCACTCTAAGCATGGCTTCTTCAACTCGCTCAATATCACTTCTGGTCCATGAACAAAAGATACCTGAGGTGCCAACATGCTGCTTCTTGCAGGCAGCATCATCTGCCCTCGAGGAAGTCTTGCGAACGTCATGTAACAAACTCAATACAAAACAAAAGAGATCTCTAACATTCACAAGCTTGCGTTCTGAAGAGGACTGGTAGTATGAGATAATGTCGAGGAGACGAGAGCAGGGTTTCTGTCCCTGAGATAAAAAGATTGACAGGGGTAGGCCAGAGAGGCTTTCGACAGCTGTCTTATATGCATCCACAGAAAGAGCAAAGCTACCAGGACCAAATTCATAACCCCAGTTACCATACCAAGGATGGCCTTTGGTTATGGAATGTAGTAGCCGATACTCCAATCCATACTTCTTGGATACATCCATCACACTTACTTTCCTATTGACATGTGAAAAGAAGACAAATCAGTAACAGTAACAAGATTAATAAAGAAACAAAAGAATATAAAAGGTGAAAGTATCAATAATTGTCTATCAATCTAATAATTGTCTATCAATCTCATAAAAGGGTAGAAATAGATAGGTTGGATGGATGGATAAAAAACATAAATCTAATGTCATGTTTGGATCGGTGGAATGGGCTCCAGAATGAAATGCCCATTCTATTATTTGCTTTGGATTTTGGACGAAGGATAAAACTATGCCTTTGGGATCACATTCCAACAGGTGATGGAAATCACAATTCATTCAAAACATAGCCAATAATGATTACACTCCTTAACTAATTTATTCAAAACTTAACTTCCCATTTGCCCTACAAGGACATTGAAAAATAAGAGTAATTTTGGCAATGTAATATTTGTTTACCACATTCAACTAATTTAAAAAATTAAAATTGAAATTAAAAAAATATTCATATTCCTATTACTATTCTAATTCTATTTCATTGCAATTTAATTACTACTCTAATTCCATTCCACCAAACATAGACCTAAAAGTGTCTACGAAGGAAATGCATATCTAAGGAGTAGAAAAAGATAGATGAACGGCCGGGTAGATGAAGAGAGATATAGGCACGCACACATGCAGAAAAAAATAGATAATGCTCATATGACCACCACCGCCAAAAAATAAAAGTAATCTTATCTTACAAGAAGCAGCTACTACTAACCAAGAAACCTAACCTGGCTCCAAGGGTTTTACAAAGCCGATCCCAGAAGTCCATGATATGGCATCCAGAAAGAATCCTTGAGCCCCCTTCCCTGCCATTGACCCTAAGAAGGTGTCCATAACCATTTGAATGAATTACACCATGTAGAAGATGAGTTGTATTTTCTAACTGGCTATACACCCAATCTTCCACATCATCAGTACTTGTTTCAAGGTTGCACGACTTGCACCTGAAAACAATAGAAACACATCACATCATCTACTGAATTAGTAACTCTACTACTGCTAATACCACAGCACCATCATGGCCAAATCATGAAACCGGAACTAGAATCAAGAACAACCAAATTATAAGGATAAAAACAAAAATAAGAGAATTAAAATGGGTATGAACAAACCCCTTAAATAGAAAAATAAGAGAATCAAAAGGGTATGAATAAATCCCTTAAATACATAGATGTATATCATGCACACACAGAGTCATACATATATCGGGGAGTGTCCGCAGATATGTATAAGCTAAACATCCTAAGTACTATGCACACAAAAAAAAAAAAAAAAAAGACAGAAATTGAAAACTACAATTGGAAACCAAATCGTCATCATAAAATCTGGGCACCAACATGACATCAATGATCCAAAAAGATCAAAAGAAAATGAATACTCAAAGCAATTCATCAGTGAGATAGAAGGGGTGAACGCATATTGAGTGAAGAGGTTAAGGTCCTCACTTGGATTCTGACAAATGCAGGACATCTCCACAGCACATACAGGGTTTGTGATAGCCGCCAATGGAATTACCATCAGCCTTGATGATAAAATGGTAACGTTTTGTACAGACCGGATGGCCACTCCATCCTAAAAAATATTTCAAAGGAAATGTAAACAGTCAGAATTCCCGTGATTCCCATTATCATTTTCACCAAAACAACCATTTTTCCGGAAATTGCAAACTTTTAATAGCTTCAAATCATAAACTAATTTCAGAATTTCATATCATTGCCTCACTCGAATAGAAGTATCAATCCACAGATTTATGAATCCGCACATGTACTTTTATGAAAAGAAAAAAGTAATAATAGCGCTCGAAACAACATAATTCTTTATTGGCAAAGTCCCTTAGCCACGGAATTAAATCTATGCGAAAACAAGATAGGAAAAGGGAAAACGAAAATCGAACAAGTCCATCAATCACAATGAAAAACCAGAATAATTCTAATAAGTAATACTAATATCATTGGTAACTGACAAGTCCACGCAGACTGAACGGCAAAGAAATTATACGAGTCATTGTGAAATGAGAAAGTAAAAAAGTAAAAACAAAATAGTGACCACAGCTAAGCCTAAAAGCATCTGAGGAAGAAAAACAATTTTGTGAAAATTGAGTTACAACAGAATTGGCTGTTTCTTCACCAGAGTTGTGTGATAACTCCATTTCAGCCATTAATCATAATCAAGAAGGTGGAGAGATCGTGAATAATGGTGGTAGTTTAATACAATAGAAGGCAATTTCAGAATTTCTAAAGAAGATAAATATGGAGCTGATTCCATCTAATAAGAAGTAAGTAAGGGCAGACGTTAGCAAGTCAGTGAGGAGAAAAGAAGGGGCACCAGAGTTGCATAGTTTACAATTTCACGTAAATAATGAGAAGAGCAGAGGCGTAGAGGGATTTAGCAGCTAGTTCTAATTTCTATATGAAGATTACGCTTTGAAGATTCTTCCATAAAATGAAGAGCTATTAAGGAGGTTCTCTGTTAGCAGAACCTAGATATTGTTTTGTGGTGTTCCAGGAATTAAAAGTCTTAAATAGATTGTTTTTTTCGGGAATCTTTGGAGGCTAGGATATAAAGAATGGGTGCTTTTGCCTGCAACTGGGGAGGTAAGGGCCTTGGAGGGTATTTTGTTAGTTTGGGATGTTAGAAGAGTTAATGTGATTGAGGGATTGTTAGGGGAATTTTTAGTCTCTAATTTCATATTGAAGAAGCAGTCGGGGGCAACTGGTAGGTCACTGGTATTTGTGTCCCTATGAATATCAGCCTAAGGTATCAGTTGTGGGATGAAATTTCTGGCTTGTGGAGTGTGTAGAGAAATAATTGGTGATCTGGGGAAGACATCAATGTAGTCTGTTTTGTTCATAAGAAGTTTAATAACACTAGAAACACAAGAATTCTAAAAGTATTTAATGAGCTCATCAGGAAGCTAAATTTAGTTGAGACACCACTTAATAATGCTTAATTTGTATGGTCGAATTTCGGACTCTACTTATTCGAGAATACTTGGACAGATTTTTGTTTACAGAAGGATAGGAGAATCGTGAAGTTTGTTGTTAGACAAGGCGCTGTAGTCATGGTGGTTTCAATTTAGTGTGCAAACCATTTAAATACAAGAATAAGTGGCTGGAGGAGTAGCTCTCTAAAGACATTAAGGGCAACATAAAAAAGCGGATGTAGAGGTTTTCGGTGATTTAAGAGTGGAGAAAATAAGGTTTTAGGAAGACTGGAACTGGTGGACATAATGGAATGTTCCTGTGGGCGAACAGATTAATTAAGTGAGGAAAGACATCAAGTTAAAAACAAGCAGTGACAGGTGATATTAAAGGGGAGAAATGACCACTTCAACCAACACCAAAGTTTCCTTGGGCCACGTGATGCTAATTCCCAATTATTTCAGAAGCTAACAAACACCACAAAATTAATACATATATTTCTCAGCTAACTGGATCATTAACTGAAGAGGAGGCTATTATTGAAGAGGCTAGTCTTCTTTCATAGAAGGAAATGTAGCGATTATGGTTATCTGTTTGTCTTTGTGGGTGGAAAGGAACAACGGGATTTTTTAAGATTGTTAGGGGAATTGTAAATTCTTATGAAATAGAGTTAAGTTTTGGGTTGCCGGCTCTCTAATGTAAAGGAGTCGATAGGCTTCTTGTTTTTATATCTTTCAAAGGAATGGGGTTTTTTTTTTTTTTTCGTAATTTAAGAAGACATCTAGTCATCCATTTGGTATTTCTATCCATCTATCAATAATGTTCTAGTTTAATTCCTATTTCTTTAAAGAAAAAAAAAGGAAAAATAAAAAGAAAGAAGAAAATAGCAAAATGTTTCATCTCCTTATATTTTAACCACTTCCCAAATAAATCAAACATGAGAGGAAAAAGTCCAACTGCGAATTTCAGCTCTAAAAGTTCCAAACAGGGAACTCACATTTATGACAAACCAGGAAACTGTGGTCCAGTTATTAAAATCTAGATTTATCAAACAGAGAGACAAAGACCAAAGAAAGACATAGGTGGACAATGTCAAAAGAATTCAGCGTGTCTACTCACCAACAACTCTGCACTGATCGCAATAGATGGATCTAGATATGGCTACATCCTCCTCAATAATATCCAGGCAGACCACCCTTGCAAGCGAATCGGGGCTGTCTAGGTCACCGACCCTGAATAGGATCTGGGACGTTAGTAGGTGAGGGAAGAGCGACGAAGGGGGTGGCAAAATTGCATGCTTTGAGAGGAATGCTCGGACATTTGTTCTGAAGGGTCCGCTGGCAAAACTGGATACCGATGATGGGAAGGTGAGGAAGTCATAGAGATCTGCTGTGACCCGGCTCTTCATCCGTTTGAGAGGGCGCGCATTCACGACCATTGCGGTGGGGGGGCGTGAGACAGGAGTCGCCCTAGAAGTTTCCGTAAAGGATCGCGGATGGGAAACAATGGACAACGCTTCAGCTTTTCCTGTAATTGCAAGCAACTTAAGAGGCACGTAAAGAAAACTAACACCTAAAACACGAGATGCGATAGAACTTGGTTGTCTAAATGAGCAAAATAATAAGGAAGCTCCATCGTAGATGCAACTCATCATGTACAAGTACAAGCACAAAGTAAAAGGCAGCATTATATTACTAGGAGGCAACCACTACACTTCTCACAATTTAAGACTTATTTGAAAAGTGGTAGTAGTAGTAGTTGACAATTGACATTTAAATGATTTTAATAAGCTGTTGAATGACAGCATACTTATTTTACCAGTTTTTCTCAAATTTACCCATTTTACCCTCTATAATCACCTAATTTTCTCACACACTCAGCTCAATGAGAAACACCAAATTTTCTCAAAGCAGAAGGGTACATGAGAATCATTTTCCCTTTTTCCCCCTATTCCGCATTTGAGCTTCCACAGCGAGCAAAGTTTTTCATTCAGTCTAAGTAACATCGGCCACCCCAATGCAATATAACTCAAAATACGTAAATTGTTATCTAAGCTAGCACTTTGATCAGTAAAAGAAGATGATATTTAAATTAAAAAACTGTAAATTCTAATGTAGAGCCAGATAATAAAGACAGAATATGCCAAGTCTGACCAGTATCAGACCCCTATAGACTATAACCCATAATGGTTAATTCTGTTAACTCTACCTTACCTATTTACTTTATGATCCCCTTAACTGATATTCCAGACTCTAGTCTTGTACCACAAACGAGATTATCCAGAGATTTGTACATTATTTATTATTCTTAAGATCTCTATCCAGACCTTTGTGTCTCCACTCACACTGTCACACACACATATTGCAAGGTAAAACAGGGACTTCACCATGGCATCTGTTATTCTGATTATAACCGACTTAAGACACTCCATATAATGTAATCGAGTATGAAAGCTCACCTTGAGATCTGCAAAACAGAGAAAACACAAAATAAGGTTAAACTAAGGACTAAACCAAGGAGGGGGAAAAATTGGTTTTAACCTGTACACTAAACAATATAGTACTAATAATTTCCATTATCGATTAAAACGAAAAGAAATGGTTGCCATCATCACATTAGAGTTAAACACACACAAACAGAAGTAATCTATTGACTAAAGTTATTTATTGAATTTATGGAGAACCAGTCAAATCCACAACATAGAAACTTATCAGATAAAGAAATACAAAAACACCCTGTGTATCCAATGACATAAGAAGGAAAGTTCTCAATGGGCCAAAAAAAAAAAGTGGGGCAGGGGGGGAGTTAACCTACATAAATGACTCCTAAAGAATAAAGCCCATTGCATTATGATTTAGGATGATATAATTGCATCACCTAGGACTCATAAACTGAACTATTCTCTACAACGAATAAAAGGACTGTGCAAACCCAATCTCTGTCTCTCTTTCTCTCTCTTTTTATAATTTTTTTTTTCTCTCAAGGGACTACACAATCCACGTCTCATTCATTAACAAGATAACTCAATCCACGTCTCATTCATTAACAAGATACCTCGCAACGTTGATAATGATTGTTATCTGACTTCGTGTTAAAGGCATCATGAGTTGGCATTTCTAAACCTGATTAGAAGTCTACTCAAATAACCTTGGCCATGGAATAGTTAACACGATTTATATCTGCACAGAACCTCTACAATATAAAAAACAATCTAAAGCTTCCATCTCAACTCTCCACCGTATCAAAAACTCTCACCCTAATCCAATATGTAGTTGAAAGGCATTTTGAATATCGTCTTCAACTTTCAACCCTACATTTTACACAACAATACTGAACCATATCCCTAAAAACGAGAAGTTATGTGCAACAAATAGGATAGAGAAACCAAACTATGAAGCTAGCATTCCTAACTAAAGAATGACAGTTTATGTAAACGCACAACAGAAACCTAGAGGCCGCATCACATTTCAAAAAAGTTCTATAAGGAATTCAAAATCAGTCGCCAACCTAAATATATTTACAAATAAATCAGGAAACAACAGAAGGAGGAAAGGAAGCATGACACACCCTTCATTATCTTGAATAGGAGTCCTAAAAAGGGGTGCGTGATTTGCTACTACCACATGAGGGAAACCCTTAGACCGTTGCATCTTTTTACGCGGTTGAATTCCATAATGATCAACCTCCATTCCACCATCCAATTCTTTCTCAAAACGCCTGCCGCGCTTTTCTGCAACAGATTCCTTCTGGTTAGTCTCTTCGTATTCTCCATTTCTCCTAAGAATAAGATCAACCCTTTTGTTGTGCAGTTCCGGTTTAAAGTTTTTACAGTTCAGATGAGTGGTTGACACACCATAACCATCATTTTGTGTCTCAACACCCTCTTCTTCTTCTTCTTCTACTCCTTCATGTGGATATTGACAATTCTCACTCTCTTCATGGCATCGTTTTGGCGAGCCGCTCATACTAAAAATCAAGTTTCAGTGTAATTAATTACTCTCTCTTATTCCTCAAATCGATTCCATTGGAACATTTGATTTAATTTTTAACATATTAAATTGAAACCAACAAAAACAATAACAACTATATCAAAATCGAAACCGAAATTGTTGTTTTTCAATTTGATAATAACAGCTAAGATACATAAATAATTCTGAATCAGAGATTTGAAATGTTGTTGAGAACGAAATAGGAAAGTACAAAAGAGAAACCCTAAGAGAGAGAGAGAGAGAGAGAGAGAGAGATCACACGTACGTAGATCGCAAGAGAAGATGGTGATGGTGATGGTGATGGTGATGCGTTTTGAGATTTAGGAGGTATTAGGTCTTCTTCTCCGCTCCTTCGTCGATCGACTCGATCTCAGTCCTCGGTTGCTACCACAGCAATCCTTCTGGATTTCACGATCCAGGCCCTCGGCCCATCCCAATTAAAAACGACGTCCGACATGAAATCGTAAAAACGACAATTAAGTCTATGACAGATAATGTATAAAAACTCTACGTTGATCCTATTTTTGGGGCCCAAACTATTGCAATATCCCATTTTAACCTCTAAACTTCAAAATATTTCAATTTTAGCACCAAGCTTTTTATCTGTCTCATTTAACCCCTTCGTCACTCTTCCGTTATAAATAATGGAAAAAGTCCCTATATTGGCCCCGAATTCATCAAAACGTCTTATTTTAGCCCTCGAACTTTAAAATGTCTATATCTTGGAACTCGATCTATCAAAGTATCTCATTTTTATTTTAACTATTATTATTTTATTGTTGAAAACAAACAAAAAAGAGTATCTGTCACTCGTGTCTAAAGACATCTTGAGAAGTTTTCATGACAAAAAATGATGTAGCAGAAAAATTTTACTTTATTTTAAATATATACAAAATGCAAATTTTATTTTGGTACAAAATTTAATGATCCTTTTGTGGTCATGATTTAGTTTCAAAAATTTTTTAGATCTTCTCTATACTCATCATACTAGGTAAATATCACAATAAGTCCAAACATATGTAGAATGTATTGTTTTCTTAATATTTTAATCAATTTTGTTAATTATAAAAGATAACTCAAGTTTTTTGTTTTTTATTTATGTTTTTATAAATTTTGAATTTTTCTTTCTTTTTAATATTTGCATATTACCTAGTTACTAAATTAAACGTATCTAAGCCAATATATAAATAATATATACATAATTTAGTTTTCCAATAAAGTGAAAAAGACAATTTATGGTCGGTAAAGTTGAAAATATAATATCATTCATTTTCAATTAATAAAATAGCAAATACACTTTATAAAAGTGGAATGCCCTAAATACTCTTTTTGAAACTCCCACTTGAGTGTCTAAGGCTCAGGTAAATGGCACCATTGGTCCCTTAACGTACTACTATTTTGGCATGTCAATCTCTAATATATATTTTTTTTAATGGCATTCAAGTACCTAACTTTTTTCTTGTTGGCATAGTTAATCCTTTTTGTATATTCTGCCTAAAATTCTGTTAGAATTCATTTGAATTGAAGAAATTTTGCGCCAATTGATCATCATTGGTCCCTAACTTTTTTCTTTTTTTTGGCATTCATATCTCCAATTAACAATATTACATGTACTAATTTTTTGGGAAAAAAAAATTGAAACAATATTTTGAAAAATTAAAATTCAAACGTGAATATCTCTCGATGAGATGAATCCAACGAGCCCAAGAACACGCATTAAAATAGCCTGAAACGACACCGAAAATTCAAAAACCTCTGCAACTTAGAACGGAGTTTTCCAGCATATAGGACCTCCCAGCGGCTCAGGACCAGCAGCACGGGCTTCCTGGCGTGACGATGAAGTAGCACCAGATGCTGACATGGTGAGACAATGGCTGCAAGGCAGTGCGAAGAGCTTTGGCTCTTCGGCAGCCATTTGACGCAAAGGAGAAAGAGAGAGCAGAGAGAAAAAGATCGTGGGGGAGTCACGAGAAAAGAGAGAGAAGAAAGGGAAAGAGAGAGAAGAAAGGGAAAGAGAGAGTGTGGGTTGTTTAAAAAAAAATAGGTCTCATCATTAATAAAAAAATGATATTATAATAAAATAATTAAAAAATAGTGGGGTATTACACTATGAACAAGCTAGTAAATCTATATATATATATATATATAAAATAAAGTAACATGTACTACTATTATGATGAAATTAAGGTATTTACAATGCCAATTTAACTAAGATGTAATTATTTTATCCTCAAATAAATCAAATTAGATTATGTGTATAATACTAAATGGGCACTAATCGAGTAGGTATTTTTTTATTATTTATAAATATTATTTTGTCCAATTAAAATTCTTTATACACATATTTTCATAATAAAAGGTAGAGACAGAAAGAGCATTAAAAAATATGTATTTATTGTTAATATTTTTTTTTCCAACTACCCAAATCATGATAGCTGTTAAATAATGATGCAATATCTAAAAAAGAAAAAAAAATACCTAATGGACCATAATTTATATAACTTCCTAATCTAATAGGTATTTTTTTTAGCCATTAGATCATTATTATTCAATGGCAATCATAATTTGGATAGTTGAAAAAAAATAAAAAAAAATTCATTATTTAATGCTTTTCTCTCACAATTTTTAGTAAACAATGCTTACAGATATGTTAAAAAAGTACCTACTGAATTAGTACATGCATACATATATAATATTGAGGCCTTAAGTTTCAAAGGGTCATTCTCCTTACACTTAAACTACCTGGTTGGCTCAAGTACTTTTGATAGGCAGATCCTCTAGAGAGACTTCTTTTAAACATTTGAAGAAAACATTTTCTTTAATTCATTAAAGTATGTTTGTTCAATTGATTCTTTACTTAAGTTGTTTGTATTATTATACTACAAGTGAAAACCTTTTAAGAGCTCCTTTTTCCGATAAATCAAACTCTCTAGCTATTTATTTTTATTTTTATTATTATTATTATTTTTTATCTGGATAGATATTTTCTATTATTTATTATTATTTTTATTATTATTATTATTTTTTATCTGGATAGATATTTTCTATTAGACATATTTGTTCTAATTTTAGTTAATACCAAAAAAACAAAACAAAAAAACAAAACTCAATACAAGATAATAATATTAAAGAATGGCTATAATCTATAAATTAATTAAAAAAAAGGTAAGATAGAAAGACAGAATCTGAAAATCAACTTAGTAAACAATCAATACTAATTAAATTGCTTCTTTAAATTTAACTTGTTTAGTAGCTTTTTATTTCTAGTTTTATTTTTATTTTGAATAAAACTTTTAAAAAATAGTCTTAAAAAATGGAAAAAATTTGGAGCATTTCTTTTATTTGCAAAATATATTGTAAAATTGAAAATAAATAGATTCTATGTATAAGTAAAAGGGGGGGGAAAAAATCTATAGATTCTAGAAAAAACAAACGCACTGTTAAAAAAAATCTAAATCCTCTCCAAATTTTTTAGGCAAGCTATAAGGTGAATCTGAAGGGGTTATGCTTCCGAATAAAATTGCTCTTTACTACGTAACCCTAATCCGTATACTCGTTTTATCCCGGTAACCCCTTTACCATGAAGAGAGCGAGAGAAGCAAATCCTCCACCGAGGCCAGAACAGAGCGCCTGGCTGCGTGGCCCAATGCTCGGAAAAGGCAGTTTCGGATCAGTTTTCGTAGCCGTCTTCCCTAATCCCGGCGGTACATTCGGGGGTCACCCGAAATTTTTGGCGGTGAAATCGGCCTACGCTTCCTCTTCGGCCGAGCTCACAACGGAAAAGATGATTCTTGACCGCCTCGGGCACTGTCCTTACATCATCCGATGCTTCGGCGAGGACGTCACCTTCTCCCCCGAGGACGGCAGATTGATCCTCAACGTCTTCTTGGAGTACGCCTCCGGGGGATCACTTGCCGATCTTATCGAAGAAGCGCGCGGTTTGCGGTTGCTTCCGTCGCAAGTAAGACGACACACGCGGTCGATTCTCGAAGGCCTCAAGTTGGTCCACCGAAAGGGTTTTGTACATTGCGATCTGAAACCGGCCAACATACTACTCGTGTCCGATCATCGCGATCGTGACGTTTTCGTGGCCAAAATCGCTGATTTCGGCCTGGCAAAGAGGGCTGAACAGAGCGCAAAGCGGCCGGTGAGAGGGACTTCGTTGTATTTGTCTCCGGAAGCTGTGATAGAAGGGGTTCAGGAGCAGCCCTCTGATGTCTGGGCCCTCGGCTGTGTCGTCTTGGAGATGCTGACTGGAAGACGGCCGTGGGAGAAAGGGCTGAAGAAGCACGAGCTCAGGCATAAGATTGCGACGGAAACGCCGGTGATACCGCCTTGGGTTTCGAAAGAGGCCAAGGATTTCTTGTTTAAGTGCTTTACGAGGAATCCGGACGAGAGACCCTCTGCTGATGTGCTACTGATTCATCCTTTTGTCTGCGGTACTAAAATCGAAGATGGGCAGCGTCTAAAATCAGAGGAGAAGTTGTCATCGTGGTCGTTGAAGGCTGATGTTGAGGATTCTAACTTTATACCGCTCGCTTCATCAAGTTGCGAAGAAGGAGAAGAAGAAGAGGAAGAGGAAGAGGAGGAAGAAGAAGAAGATTCTGTAAGCTTTGCTGCAGAGATGATTACGCCTGTGGCACTCATGTATCCCGGTCACAAGAGACCTGCAATTTCTGGATTTTGCCCAAAGCCATCAGTTTTTGCTCTCATGGGTGCAACGTGACTCTGTTTCTGGTCAATAACAGACTTTTGTAACTAATAGTCTCTACATTCGTTTTGTGATTTTTCTGTAATTATATTCCAACGAATTTTGGGGGTTGAGAATTGATGTAGTTATTGCGATTTCCAAATCTACCATTGTTACTATTAACACGATTTTGTAATCTTAAATCATTTGTTTCAATGCTTATTATTCGTTTACTTTTTCTGTCTTTTTTGTCAAGTTTGAAGTAGTCAGGATGTGTGCACAACTAAACCTCCAGTAATTCAAGCAGTAAATAAATAATACAAAGAAAAAGAAAAACCTAAACCTTTATGAACTTCAAGTTTCTGGTCATTGTTTTTATGGTTCTGCAATTATACTTTTTTTTTTTTTTCAGTGTAGTACTGAATGGCCTTGGTTTGCTGAGTTTTACTAGTGTACTTTTTTAGAAGCTAATTTTGTAGCAGCATTATAATTGGGTGTTGTAATTTTGGGATGTAAATGAGTTGTTAGATTTTCTAGACTTGTGGAAGTGGGGACCTGCTGCAATAAGTAAAAAAATAAAAAAATAACCAACTAGTACAACTGTATTATGATTCGAGAAAGTACTGGAACTTTAGAATATAAAATACAACACAAAATAAAGCAGTGACTCATCTAATCCACTGATGAATTTCTGTATCATATGCTGGTTTGACTAAATTTCTTTTAGAATGTGTACAGTCCAAACAAGTGCAATGTAGAGTGACTATGAAGAATTGGCATGGAAATGAATAGCAAGAGTTCATCATTTAATTTTAAACCTGGAGTAGGAAACAAAGCTGATTTTAATTGAAAAGGAAGTACTAGAATAAAAAAGTGTTCCATTTAGACCATATTACTTTCGTCCACCATGCTAGGGAAAGAGAAATTTAGATCTTGATGTGATTCAACTAATTTCCACAAGAAAAACTAACTATATAGCAATAGAAATACAAATTACTGTAAGATTTACAGAACAAATTTTCTTGTAGGAATGTCCCACCTTTCCAAAATAGACAATGCCAAATTTAGCAGACTCCAATTTTGTTAATCATCCCAATGTGGAGAGGGAAAAAAAAAAGCAATAGGGAGGTGTCAAATGTTAGTATAAGCTTGTATACCTTCTATCTTGCCTCTCTAAACAGTAAGGAATCTAAATTAAATAAAACTGAGACTTGCTTAAGCCCAACCGAAGCACCAACTTCTTTTCCTTCTATCTTTGGCATCAAAGATTAGCTTCTTCCAAGTAGTTCCACTATTGCTTAATGTTTCCCAACCTTCTAATGTTACAGGCAAAACAGGCACCAATATCTCTGAACTATAAATAAAACTAGAAGTCATTTTGCAGAGCTTATGATTATATGAAGATCTTCACACATGACAATACTGATGATCATCAAATATGACGTCCTCCTCTCCGCCTTTGGATCCAGCTTGGAAATGCATCAACTGTGCGAGTGCTTACAAAAAAGTAACTTAGAGCATCTTTAGTATTCTTCAAAATTTCTCAGAAATTGCATGAACTTGTGCCTTCGTGGTCATATCACTTCTACTTTCATGCACCTTCTTCTTTGTGAGAGTAAGTTCTTTAACGAGACTCATTCTCTATCTATCGTTTATTGTTGTATCACTTCCAGAAGAACATTTTATAACTAGTTGTTAACCTCTATCTCATATAATAGACCATGGCAACCTGTGTCTTTTTTATCATGTTCGTCATCAAATTCTACCTTTTCTTATTCTGACTGTCCAAAATATGATGGTGATAGAACACCATTTTTTGTTTTATTTTTTCAAATGAGCTTATAGATGGATGCAGTATCCTGTATTGAAAATTGAGAACGTGTTTCCTGAGTCTTAGGAATGCCAACCTCTCAAACAAAATTTCTTCACAAGTCAGCTTCTTCAAGGATGTAACAATTGGTGACAGCTTTGCATAATTCCCGCAGAGAGAAACAGAAGCGTAAAGCTTCTATATTAAGTCAAAAGTCATTTTGGTACAGACAGAGGAAAAGCAACAATTCTTAGTGAATGTAAAATTAATCAATTCTCATCGAAGAAATGTTAAATGGTATAACATCCATAATAACACAATTCTCCTCTCAAAATATACATTCCATTCTTTTGTGTAATCAGCATTATATTCAAGCAGTAGATTTAATGAACTCTTTAACCCACATAAGGATACATACATGTAGAGGCCGAATCCTACAATTAATTAAATGGGAGGCCAATGGCATCACGAAATCTGTAATCGGAACTTCTTGGGACGCCTAGGAGTCCCTCCAAATTAAAAAGAGACTGCAGAGCTCAAGTCAGTAATGGCATGAATGAATAAAAACATGAGAACCCCGTATGTATTTATAGGAAAGATGTTTCTCTCATACTACTTACATGCTATTCAAAACAGGGTAACTACCTTATTTAAATACAATTGAATAGTTGTTATGTTTAGACAAGATCGATTAAAATCTCATTCAAGTCAGATACTTAGTAGAGCCTTCCAAAATAAGCCTGACTCCAAATTGGAGCCGTCCCATTTTAGATTAGCTAGAAACTCCAGTTGGCTCACAAGCTTATTTTTAAAAGCACTTTAATCTTTTTAACCACCTTGGATACGTGGACAAATAAATTTAGAAAAACGACATTACATCCCAATGGTAAGCTCCCCACTTCTTAGTTGAGTTTCACTGAAACTCGAGGAGTAGACTTCTACTTATCAACTAATCTTTGGAGTCAAACAATCATATTCGAGCTAGCAACCTCGACTTTACCTTTTTTTTTTTTTTAATCTTTTTTTTCCATGTGAACCAACAAATTCCACATCAACTCGAATCTAACCTTTTGTGGCCAAACAAAATTTTACATGGAACTTTTTGGTCAAGGCGAACTCTTGCTCTTCTTTATTTTTTCCTAAATATAGAGTGAATTTATACACAATAATCAAATAACTCCAACTATCTCCAACAAGTTCATTGGAAGGAATCTTGAACTAACCGATTAAGTTTCACCTCTAACGCTTGGGCATTGCCACTTATACTTCTTGAAAATTCACGTTGTAATACTAAGCTTTAAGCCAAATTTCAACATTACTTTTTAGCACAGGCCCACAAATTCTGCACTTACAGCTTATATCACGTGCCAATTTAAATGACAAAACAGCCATCCCGGCTTTAAATCCGAGCATGCCAAATTCGTTCCATCTCCAACGAGAATGCCAAACTCACTCCGACTCCTAAATCCGAGCAAGTCAAATTCATTCCCACTAAAGTTCTTGAGTTAGCACATGAGCAAATGCAAGAACTAGCCGTCATTGCTCCAATTCTAACCAAGTAAATTTCATCTTAGTTCAAACTTTTCGAGCAAACAAATTTTACTCCAACTAAAATCCTCGAGCCAGCGGATCTCACTCCTGCCAAAACAAACAAGCAAAAACGTTTTATCCTCTTACTGCGCACCTAAACATGCCATGGATTGAAGAATACCAGCTCTCCATCTAATTTCGACCATTAGATCAAAGCAATCTCACCCATTCATTCTAATTTCAAAATTTGATTTTTCCTCCTTATAGTATTTGATTTGATTTCTCCCTCTCTATGATTTCTACCCCAAATTCTCATTCATATTCAAAGCTCCCTTTTACTCTCAAAGTTTTCTCCACCCTCCAAGCTCTTCATTTATCAAGTAACTTTTCTTCTCCAAGTTCTCCCTCAATAGTTTAGGACCCGAGTAAGTTTCTAGTTATAAAATTCATTACCCTCTAATTTACTCCAACGATAAAATGCTTACCTTATGTCTTTTTTAATGTAGATCAATCAATTAGGAGAATCAGGATCAAAAGAGTACACTAATGAATTATATGCATTAGCAAATAAATCATATTTTACTACTTTTTTGTGTCTTAGATGTGTTGTCAATGGTGTCAAGTTTATTATCGAAAATCATGATGTGAGATGTAAACTGTAGAATTATGGTTTCCGTGTTCCTAGTGTAAATGGAAATCAGTTTTATGGTATTCTAAAAGAGGTTTTAGAAATATCATTCATCAAAATACAAAGAACCGAGCGGTATGCTCAATCTCTAGGTTCATTGAGTCTCAAAGGTCAAATGCACGTTGGGGTAAGCAAACAAATCATAGTTACTCATTTGAATTTATAAATTTTTATATTATTTTTAATCATGTTGGCCAACATTTTGGTTGTAGGTTGACCCTGACACAGGTGCCATTGCCAGCCTCATTGAACTTTGGCAACAATAGCACTACCAGAACTCTCAATGGAGGAGTGACTTCACATGAGATAAATATGTAAGTTCAATTTTGATTTTTTTTTTTTTGTCAATTGTATTTTTCAATGTAATAATAAATTAACTCCAATTAACTTTTGTTCTATAGAAGGAGATAGTCAAGTTGAAAGAGTAGGCTATAACTTAGACTCAGGCACAATCACGTCTCTGTCATCTGACTAGGCTGGATCAACTGAGTCTGTTATTGATCCACTTGCCATCGATGAATGCACGATCATGACACAGACACTTAGTAAGCGCTCAAAGTGGCAGATGGGTGTTAGGTCAATCCCTAGGCTGAAGGCCATTGGAGGACCGAGAGCACGAGTAGTAGTGGTCTTTCAGCTATTCACTGGGAGTAGGCAGAGACCATTGCGAGCCTGTAGCAGCAGTTGGCGGAGTGAGATCAGGAGCACCAGCACCGACTAGACGAGACTCAACGAGAGTTGGAGGCCCAATGACAACTGATGACTACATTGATTGCTTAGCTCAACACGCCAGACTTGATCAACTTCTAACTTCCGGCTCCACCACTACTCCTAGCTGTGGCATTTTTTGTATTTTTTTATCTGTTAAATAAAAGTACTTATATGTATTTTCATTGTATTTAAAACAATTACTAATAATTTATTTAATATATTTTAATGTTATTTTTCGTTGTGTTCTTTTATTTTTATATATTTTTTTATTGAACTTTTGCTGGTACGTTTTAGCATTACAGAAGGTAATTATTAAAATTAAGAAAATATTATTTCCTGACGCATTTTAGCATCAATAAAGGTAGATTCATAAATTGATGAAAAAACCTTTATTGACTCAAAAATATGTCCATAAATGAATTTTTTTATAAATATTAAATAATAAATAAAAACTTTTCCCGACGAATGAAGCTATTGGGAAAACTGCACTTTCACCGATGCGTCTAGTAATGCCGTCGAGAAATGGTTGACCAATACACTAGTTCGCGATTTCATTTCCTGGCAAAACACTTTTCCTCGATGATTGTGTTTTGTCGACAAATATGGTCTTAGCCAATGTGTTTCCCATTTTGTTGCTAATGTACTTTTGCCCGCACTCTTTTGTCAATGAAACTTCCCAACGCATTTTCACATCGGAAATATTTCCCGACTTAAATCCTATATTTTTTCCGACGGGTTGATGCATCGGGGAATATCTTAGTTCTTGTTGTGAATTAGTATATTTTACTCTGAAAATGATTAGGTACATATATAAAGAGAAAGAATAGATGTATCATTCTATATTAAATTACTGTTAGCGACTATAAAGTTCATTTTTTGCAATTTCATGATCTTATTAATATTAAAAAAATTTCAAAAATCTCTTAACTAACCGATGGATATTAACTTATAAAAAATTGTGGGTTTTGATGAAAATAACAGTTAATAGGACAAAAAATGGGTATATATGAAAGTATATAGAGTGCATACACAGATATATATATATATATATATACATGAAGAAAAAAGATATATATATATATATACTATTGAATCTTGATTTCTTTCTAGTGGTTTTAAAGTTTATTTTATGCACTTCTAAGAACTCAAAAAATAATTACAAAATTAGTTTTAAAATCTTTTAACTAACAAATGGACATTAATTTATAAAACCACTATGTTTTGATGAGGCTAATTTTGATACTTTTTTCCAATTGGTATCTAATTAGGTCATTAAGCTCTAACTTTTGAATTAAGTATATTTACAAATTTTTGGGCCTATAATTAATATACCTATTTAGCTCGTTGGTTTTTAGCTAGATTATGATAAGAACTCCCTTTAATTTTTTAGGACTAATTTTAAAATTTCCAACAAAGGAAGGGGCTAATTTTCAAATAATCATGGTAGTGCCAGAAGCTAACTATATAATTTTTTACAATGTAATTGAATTGGATAAGTTCTAGGTCTAAAGATTCTCGAATTGGTTTTCTATATATTACACAAATAATTTCCCTTTTAAACAACTAATTTTAACAGTAATTTGAGCATATATATACTAGTCTAAAAGCACGTGCCCTGTTTGTAAAACCCCATAGTTAAATATGGGTAATTTGGTCTTTTGACCATTAAAAAAATAATAAATAAAAAATTTTGAATTTGGGTTTAAACAGCAATTTCGAGGGCTTGGATGAAAAGATTCTCAAACCATGAGTTTAAGAGCAAAGTCTGGAGCCCATTAAATGGTTGACATGTGCCTCTCTCTCCCTCTTTCCTTTTTCTTCTCTCTCATCCCTCTGACCTCGTATCTCTCTCTCCCTGATGGAACCCGATGCCACTGCAGCTCACCGTTGGAGCTCCTCCGACCATTGTTGAGCTCTGCTACCACCGCCATCATGACGGCTATCTCTGAAAACCTTCCCAACCAGAGTAATGATGCGGCCGGGGCACTGGTTCGCCGGCGAGGATGGAAAATGACTGCGGGAACTTTTGACTACTAGCGACGATTCCTGTAATGACAGGGCTCGAAACTAGTGGCATTCAATTCATCTTCTAGCTTTCTAGTGGTATATATCTCTTAACTCGAATTTGACAGATTTAATTTTGCCATTGATAAATAATTTTGAGCTTTTTGGTTTGTGTATTAACATTTCAATTCGAACTAACGTTCGTCAAATAAACTTCATATTTGTGATATACTCGTGAAAATATTATTTGATATATATATTAACCGGCATGGAAAACGAAATCTGACTGCTCGAATTTCATCTCATTTTGTGTGTCGGGGGTTGAGTTTCGGCCTATACTCGAATTGGTCAAGTTATATGTCTAACCTAGCTAATTTGGGTACTAGGAATTCAGTGGTGATGTCTGTTTCTCTATCCGAGACTTTGTTGGAAAAATGATATTTCAAAGAAGGCGATTGAGGGTTCAAAAACGACTCCCAACCCTCCGAATGACCATTGAACGATGTCAAACGCTCCAATAGTACCATAGCGCTATCTAGTCACTCGATTGAGGTAGGGATTCCATTACGTGATTATAAAATTGGTTTAATTTTGATTTTCACATATTTTGAATAAATATGAAATTTTGTGAAATATTTGACAAAAATGTGATTTATACCTGTCTTGACATGATTCGATATTTAAACTGCCCAGGAGGTACGTTACACTAGTTGACGTGCTAAATATCTTAATTTGAACTATTTTCTGCAGGAATTAGATTTTATTGGTTTTGATAAAAACGACCATTATGCTGTCGAAGTTTTTATAAAATTCGAATTGAATGAGAATTTAATTTTGAGAACTGAAATTGGATGATTAAAAATAATGTATAGTCTATTTTGTGAATTTATGAAAAAAGGTACATACTCTTATTCCTGTCATCCATACAGTATTGCATGTATTCATTGCACCTATACGGCCGACGAACTTACAGTACTCCTACTGGATGCTCGGACTTACGGCACTCTATTTAAGATGCTCGGACTTATGGTACCCTGTCTAGGGTGCTCAGACTACATATCATACTCACGATCACCAACTTAGGTGACTTGGACACAGTACACATGTGTAATTATCTATTTGGGTGGCTCACACTATATTACATACTTACGGTCGCCAGTCTTTGGTAGCTCAAACATATCATTGATTGTATTACCTGTTATGTACTTGACTTGAATAGATATGTGCTTATTTGATGTAATATTTTACAATAGTTTGGAATATTTGAACTTTTGGAAAATAATTTTGATTTGAGATGATGATTTACAATGGTTTGGAAGATTTAAACCTTTGGACGGTGTTTTCAACTGGATTTCTGGAAACTGTTTGAATATTTTACTGACCATGCAGGACTTTGAAAGTAAGTATTTTATTCTGGTTAAAAACCTGTAAATGAATCTCTACTGACTACGCAGGACTTTGAAAGTAAGTATTTTATTCTGATTAAAAAACTGTAATTGAATCTCTACTGAGCATTTATGTGCTCACTCCTTACTTTCTCCCACTTTCAGGTATTTGTGTAATTGAGATAGTGGTCTCGATGGTTAGAAAGTTGCTTGGATTGTACCTGTAGTCCTGCTCCTATTCCTTGTTAGGTATTTAATTTCCTTTCCTCGTTCATATATTTAGCCAAGTTAGTTTATTTACTAAATAGATGTATGATGATGCTTTTGTTATTAAATTGAATACTTGGAACTATAAACGATCTTATGCAAATTATTTTGGACATTGGATCTAAAAGTTTTAAATTGAACTCATTTTACCAAAATTTATCATTTAACAAAAAGTTTCTAAAATTAATTAAATAGAATTCCTCTAAACTTTAAGTGATTGTTTTCTTGAGAAAATTAAAATAAATGAGAGGTTTTCTGATTATGCAGTTTACATACTTTAAAATTTTAAGTACTTGATTGGAAATTTATTATTTATTACTATTTTCACATAAAATTACTAAAAATCATCCGGTCGTGACACCGTTAGTTTGAGAAACTAAAATTTTCAGTTTTTTAAATGATCCCAAATTATTAAAACATGTAATTAGGAGTTTTACCCAAAAAAAAAAAAAAAAAATCCTTGTAGGAGATATATAAAATAAGAAACCGCACATATTCTATTTACCAAAATGTATAATTTACAACATAATTTAACATTCTTAATGTGTGTAAACGATATTTAGAAGAAAAAATAAACTTAAAAAACAAACAAATTAAATAACGTGTCAATGACAGATGTTGAGTAAAGTGAAACAAAATGATATTTTATAATAAGAAAATAAAATAAAAAAAAAACAAAAATTGCATCGTGTTTCAATCATTATTACCTTGCATTTGCAATTTGTATTTTGAAGAGCTCAGTTTAAAAGAAAAAGAAGAAACTTGTCCCTCTATTCTATCTTTCATAATTTTTTTTGCTTAAATATTCTATTTACATAATTACTTTGATGAAAAATATTTATCTAAATGTATACATAATTAACGTTTTAGAAAGGTGTAAAGGGTATTGGGGGATTCGATAATAGTAATACGTGTACTTCTAAATAAAAGAAAAGCAAAGAAACTGAATTTTAGAAATCATAACATTTATAGGTCCTATATTGAATTAGACTATAAAGTAATAGAATTAATAGTTGAACTGTGACGTGAAGTGAAGTGTGACAAAAAAAAAAGTAACGATAAAATAAAAATAAATTAAATTAAAGCGGGTGGAAGGAGGGAACTACGGCTCGCAACACATAGGTTTTTTTTTTTCCCCCCTCTTTCAGCGTGCAACTGTCCTTGGAAGTGACCAAGGTGACCAAAGAGCTTTAACCTGAATTGCATCGAATAATTAGCTGGAATGGTACCTTGGCGAAATAAGGTCGGAGCACTCTCTATTGGGTAGACGGTTGGTAGGAATGTGTCGTCACATATTCCAAAAAGAGCCACCCGCATCCAAACTCACGACTCTTGTTCGGTGATCAAAATATCGCTTTTTTATAACATAGATATATATAGGTTGCGCAGGTTTTTTTTTTTTTTTTTTACTCATGTGTAGATACTTTTTTTTTTTTACCCATATATATATGGCACCAATCCAATAGGTATTTTTTTTTTTTTTACTTATGCATAGCATAGGTATTAATTTAGTTAATGAAAAAAATTTTTTGCACATTTTTTTATATTAAAAAATAAGAGAGAGAAATAGTATTAATGATGCACGTCTTTTTATGCACATCATCATCATCTAATGATATCCAACGGCTAAACAAAAATACCTACACATAGGTAAAAAAAAAATACCTATGGGGATGGCTACGGTAGGGCGTCCCTACGTAGGGTCATGCCTTAATTATCGTTTGATGGGAATCTGTGGGGAATAACGGGAATCTGTGGAGAATCTATTTATATAGAGATTCCCATCCAACGGTGAATAGACAGGGCTCTACGTAGGGGCGTCCCTACTGTAGACGCGCCCTATATATATATAACAATGATCTAACGGTTATAATGATGTGTATGAAAAGACGTGCATCATTAATGTTATTTTTTTCTCTTATTTTTTAATAAAAATTGTGAATGATAAATTTTCATTGGCCAAATTGATACCTATGCATAAGTTAAAAAAAAAAAATACCTGTGACCAATATGTAATACCTTATAATGGGAATCAAGATGAGTACGTTTCATGGTAACGTAGAACAGGGAGAACATGTACTAAAACACAAATGCATTAATTAAGGAAAAATATTCTGCTAAAAAAAAATTAAAGAAATATTGCATGTAATTAAACTAAAAATAGAATCCTTTAAATAAACAAGTACGTATGAATGAGATACCCACATAAAAGTGAAAAAAAAAAAGAAAAAATTTAGTGCTCAGATTTTAATTGCGTCGCTGGACACTCAGTCATGAACTTTAAGTTTGATAATGCATGATACAATGAAGCAAGAAGGTGTGCCTTTCACGGAAGACCGAGGACCGCCGCCACGGCTACTGCTGGAGCTGCCGTTAGTTTGGCTCTTAATGAGGGTTTTGGGCTTACGCTTCAACCACTTCTTTGCTCTCGTTCCCAGAGTCTCTTTCTTCTTCGTAAACGTGTAGCTTCTAAGGAAATTCTGCCTAGACGCATAATATCTTTCACGATCATAGTACTTTAAATAAGAAGTATTAATAGTACTTGAAAGCTTCCCATCCTGACCGTTCAGGATGTCTGATTTTCTTCTCAACAGCTCTGAGTCTGCATTAGGCCATTGATAAATCTCAGCGATTCTTACCTTAACAGGTTTCTCAGCATCCAAACAGCCCCCGACAACACAAGAAGTTGTACTAGTTTCTTTCATGATCTTGTTTCTAATTAATAATATTATTCAACAGCCTTTCTTCTAATTCTAAATCAGAGACTATATATATGTGTAGGTAGGTCTCTTTGAATTACTTCTTTCTGTCTCTGCAGTTAATTCTCTTTTGAGTTTCGTGCGTTTGCTCCCATAAGTCACACACACACACACACACATATATGTATATATATATATATATATATCATATGACGGTTTCAGAAGTGGCGTTATTCAAATAGATTTGTTAATATATATACAAGTCCTCTTCCTACAAGGATTCTATTAGCCGACTTTACGTGTTTTATTTAACTATGTTATATATTTGGTCAGATTATTCATTTTCGAATATTAGGATAATAATTAGAGGATTTATAGATTAGGATATAAAGATATATATCCGTAGTAAATGTGTAATTCTAATTTAAATAATAAATAATGGATTTTATTATCGAATCAAAGAAGGGAATCAAACATGCATAAAGCAAATCTCAGAGGGCTAGGATCCCAAAAAACCAGGGAATATAATATACATCTCGTTCATTAATATTTGAAAGTTTTTCTTCCTTATATTTTGTCTAGAAACGTTTCGAACAGTATTAATTTATTTTTGTTCTGTTTATCAAAAAATAAAATAAAATAAAATAATGTCCAGTCAGATAAATAAATAAATAAAAAGTAAGTGCATAATATTTTGTATACATAATGATTGACCGCTCAATATAATGCCACAATTAAAGCATGTTATGAACAATTATATAATTATATATCAGCTATATATGATATTATTAATTGAATTATCATAGGATGAACACTTAATGGCGCGGATAACAAGATTATGGATTTATTCACTCACACTGTCTTGGTCAGCTGATTGGGTTAAGATAGGGGTGGCAATTCGGGTTACGACACGACGACACGACACGAACACGACACGATTTTTTGCGGGTTAGGGTTGAAGAAAAAAAGTGCGGGTCGGGTTCGGGTTGACCAACCTGACACGAATAAAAAAACGGGTCGGGTTCGGGTCAACCCGCTTGACACGAACTTGACCCGTTTGACCCGCCAACAAATATATATATATAATTAAATTATAGAAATATTTTTTATTTAATTTATTTATGACTATTATTATAGATATATTTAATTTGTACAATGTAAGTTTTGGGATTATAAGTTATTAATTATATTTATAAATTATCCCTAATTTATTTATTTTAAAATGAGACAATAATAGCCTTAGAAAAAAAATATAAGTAAAAAAATACGGGTCATAGCGGGTTGACGGGTCAAAATCGGGTTGTGTGTTGGATGTTATTCACCAAAGCGGGTTGTGCGGGTCGGGTTCGGGTCAACCCGTTTTAGGTGCGGGTCGGGTTAGTGTTGATGGTTTTCTGACACGACGGGTCACGGGTCGGGTTCGGGTTGACATAATTTATGTATATATTAGACTTCAACCCGACACGAACCCGACCCGTCGACACGAATTGACACCCTTAGGTTAAGACACATCTCTTACCAGTGGTCGTATATAGAGTATTTATAAGAATTTTTTTTTTTTCAGAGCAATTTATAAAATGGCCATTATTTATATCTATTTAATAAATGACCGATCTATAATTTTATTTTGATAAATGACTATTTTTAATTGATATACTTTTTAAAGTAAAAAAGTTTTTTATAAAGTAAATTAATTTTTGAAAAAATAAATCAATTTTTGAAAAAGTAAATAAAAAATAAGTCAATTTTTTTAAAAAATAAATCAATATATTTTGATTAACTAAATATGAAAAATAGTCATTTTTTAAATAATTTTCAAAATTTAACCATTTTTCAAGAGTCTTCGAAAAACGACCATTTAGCTAAAAGGCCCTCGTTGTATATAATAATACACACTTTGTGTGTAAAGTGTGATGTGGTATGAAGTGAAAGAAAGATAGAGTACAGATAACCCATGAATTCCTCTTGAACCCCTATTGTTCTTTTTGATTTTGTAGGCTTGAGGAAAAGAAGATGGCTAGTCCAAATTCATGGAAAGCTAAGGAGGTAATACTCTAATTATCTCTTGGTTGATATACCTCAAATTCGATGGATATTGTTTATAGTTGTTTAATGTTTGGATGAGCTATATATTGTGGTTAACACAAAATATTATTTATGGTTGTTTAATATTTGGATGAGCTATATATATTGTGGTTATCAATTTATGTTTATAATTGATTGTCCTCATCATATTGTTTACTAAATTCCACAACGGCTGGTTATCTAACTTCAGTGCATCTTACGATTAGTCCTTCCTTTGTGGTTCTTTTAATACTGGAAGGGCGTTTTTCTTTCTTTTTTTTTTTTTTTGTGGAGCATTACAATGACATCCCGCGAAATTAAAAACAATTGTAATAGTACCCATAAAATTTGAAAAATTACAGACTTACACATACTTTAGTTATTATATTGACTCAAGGTTTATTTATTTATTTATTTTTACTCAAGTTTTATTTATTTATTTATTTTTTCGAAGGACTCAAGTTTTATTTTTGGACATTAAATGTTCATTAAACTTAAAAGGACAAGATAACTAAGTGGTAAAAATTTTATTTATTCTAATTTGGTTTTTAGTCTCAAGGTCAGAGAATGTCCTTGTAATTGTGATATAAATCATGAGTCAATGTAATACTTTAACAAAAATAATCGTTAAAATATTTTGGAATATAACCTTATAAATCACTCTTTATAAAATTATAATCCGCACTGCTTGTTACTATTTAATTTTTTTTCTTTATTTCTTTGGAATACTACTATCATTTATTTTGTTTATTTTTTGTTTCCTTTTATCTCTGCTTTTTTAATAATTGAACAATCATTTTTTAGTACAAAATCATTAATTTACACACACATATATATATATATGAAACACTAATAATTCTTGCGGTTTTTGCAAAATAGACTCTTTGAAAATTGAGTAAGAGTCCTTTCAAAAAAAAAAAAAAAAAGTAAGAGGTCTATGTTTTTAATGTCTTAATTTGCAAAGTAAAATCTTTCTTGACAATGTTGACTTGACTATGCTTAATATCATGCTCGATTATGTAAAAGAAGAGCAATGCTATGAGGCACCAATGGTACCCAGCACTATAATGACATGTCTGTCTGTCACTGAATGATTTAATTAATAAACTGGGTCCCACATGAGCCCCACCTGAATTATAATTATGATTAGCTAATAACAGACTGACACATAATTGTGGTGCTAAGTACCACTGGTGTCTTATAGCATTATTCAAAAGAATTACTTTGCAAAGAGTCTAAAACATTGATTTTTACTAAAAAGTCTTTTTTTCCGAATTTCTCTAAATTTTTTATCTGCCAATGAGTGGTAAGTGGCCAATCATAGTTATTTGTACAAAGTGATAATTGATTCCTTAATCTGATTATGCAATATAACACCGTCAGCATTTATTGCCATTTTTTTTTAACACCATTAACATTAAAATGCAAATGCTTAAATTGCATTTTAATTGATTCATATACGACCAATAAACGGAAAAATTGGTCTTTTACAAAAAGATTCTTTTGTAAAATATTATAAATATAATTTATTACATATACATTAATCTCTTTAATCTTGGATTAATTTATAATATTGACTAACTATTTTTAATCCTTAATCTTACGTGTATTTTTTATACGATCCTTCATCTTATATCTATTTTTTTTTTTAAAATTATGGCACGTCTATTGTATAATTCATAATAAAAAAATCCGTTTGAAAGCATTCAGCAAAATTTTCAAAATAACAATCAACGGAGGACAATTCTTTTCCTCCCAGTAAGAAACATCAAGCACGGCATGCATCAGGAAAAGCAAATCCAAGATAAGAAATAAAACTAGTAAAAACAAATAAAACAAGTTAATGAAAAGTTAACACTACCGTTTTTTTTCTCATTAAAAAAAAAAGAGAGGAGATATTAATTCCTTACCCCCCCCAAAAAAAAAGAAACAACGAATGGAATAAGACCAATTAATTACAAACCACATCATCATCATTTAATAGGGATATTTGCATTCATTGATAGTTTTTTTTGAGTTTCTCCTATATATGTGTATATATATACGGGCACCAATCAAGTAGGTATTTTTTTTTTTACTTATACGTAGATATCATTTTAGCCAATGAAAATTTATCATGCATATTTTTTTATATTAAAAAGTAAGAGAAAGAAAAATCATTAATGATGCACGTCTTTTCATGCACCTCATTATAGTGTTGGATCACCATCTAAAAAAAAAATACCTACACATAAGTAAAAATAAAAAATATCTACTGGATTGGCAACTTATATATATATATATATAGGATAATGCTAGTAATTTCAACTATTACATAAAATTTTAATATCCATATATGTTACGAAAATCCAAAAATTTTAACATATTTAATTTGTGATTTAAATGAATTTTTTCAATAAATTTTCTGGCCATTTCATAATTTTTAAAATTCCAAGGGTCATTTTGTAATTGTGCGAGGACCTAATCGAGGGAATTTTGATATGACGTTTTAGTTGCAAAATATCGGCTAAACATGTGGTATTTAGCTTTTTCCCCTCTCCTTCCATTTATTTTCTCCGTCTTCTTCTCACACATCCTCTCTTCCCTCATCACTGCAGAAACAAACGAGGGCCACCGTGCCCCTATTCTCTGGATGCGCCAGCTGGCCACGACCAATATTGTCTGATAAAATCAACTCCTCGAGTCCCGCAGAGAGTAGCTCTACCATGAGGGAGTAAGAGCCCCTCAAATCCAGTGCCCACTACCTCTCTCTTTTACAAGATGTGGCTTGTGTATGAAAAGGATTGATTAAGCAAAGTAAACAAGAAGACAAGGATTTTATAGTGGTTTAGCCCCAAAAAAGATGAGCCTACGTCCATTGTTCTTCACTACTTTCTGGAGAATTACGAATTTTCTTTAAGTCTCAAGGCGAGAGCAAAAAGAGAGAATTACAGAGTGTATATAGTGAAGTGATTGTGAGATCCAAAATATTGAGACTGAGCCCCTTTTTAGATAAGGGAGGATGGCTCAACGTTTCCCAGTTGTGAAAACGAGAATGTACATAATTAGAAATATAATTTCGGGTAACAATATAAAATTGGGTAATGACTAATAAATAGATTGTTTGATCTCTACTCAGAAGTTTGTTTCCCTTTCCTCGCTAATTACCCGTTTGAAGAGGCTTGATCTAGTTTCCTCTTTCTGTCGATTTAGGTCGCATGTTATCCACTCGGAGAATATCATATTTATTGATTACGCTTATATACGACCTGTCGCATCTACCTCAGTTGTTGACTTTTCCTTTTCTGGCGTTGACCAATGTAGATTTAAGATCGCACAATATCTACTATAGTTACCGTTGGAGTTTGTCACATTTTGCTTGCTACGGGTTATTTTTCATTTCGAAATCTGTATTAGTTATGAAATAAATGCACTGGCGGACTCATTTTGATGATACGAACATCATGGTGAGGTTTGTTTTGCCATACGAGACTCTAGTTGAAATGTCCTTTTTCAAAGTGAGCAAACAGAGTTTTCGAATGCACATTGAACACCTTTTGGATATCAGTTTAAGGCAACGAGCAAGCCCTTAGCCTTGTTTCGACGTGCTAAGTCTAGCTTTGAGGTCAATTTCGTAAGACAAGCAACAGAACAAAAGGTTAACTTCTAGTCCAAACCTAATCTAGTCTGATCTAAAGGAGCAATTGGAGACTTATAGGATGCCCAACAACTTGGCGAAGCCATCCCAACGATGTAGGGATTTAATGGCTTAAATATTATACTATTTTGAATAATTGAACTATGATACCTTGGAAAAACATGAATTTAAAGATTAAACTAATGTTATAATGAACTGAGATATTATGAGATATGGTAAATAGCTCCGAATTGTTCTTAGATTTTCTACGTACATGTTTTATTTTTGGTTTAGTTCAAATGTAGAGGTTATATTACCGAATTTTCAATAAACACTAGAAAATATTTAAAATCAATTTCATAGAATCTTTTATGACTATTATATATTGCATAGTTATTTTAATATATTATTCATATTGCACGCGTCATAGGATTACATATGAACACTATGTTACATCATGAGAGGTGGCGATATCTCCTATTAATGGTACAAAGTCTGTAAACCCAAGCATGATTTCTTCTATTTACCCCCATTTCAACAAGTTCAGACATGCGGTTATCCTTTTAAGTTTTAGTAAGCAACACATAATCATCCCTCTAGTTACATGATTAGGTGTGAAGTCAGGTATTTAGTACACTATATAGGACTAGTATTCTGGGTTCATAATGATATAATGAGAGCTCATAATTATAGGATTGGACATTCATTTATGTCATATGATATATGAATTTTGATACATAGGTTTTCATTATATTTTATACATAATTCAATGATTAATTATGACTTCCAGTTTTGGAATCGAGATAAAGATATGGTTTGCAACATATTCACTACAAGAAAACAAACCTATAGCGATGACATGAGATCGTTGCTATAGTTTTGGCAGGCAAAAATAGTGCCACATCTCACACCAAAAATTATCCTATACACTCTATAGCGATGACAAATGTCGTTGTTATAGGGTTTACTTAATAAATTTTAATTTTTTTAAAAGTAAAAAAAATAAAAAAAAACTAAAACATTAATATATTTAGCCTATAGTGACGACAATATTTATCGTTGTTATAAAGTTTGTTTAATAAATTTTAATTTTTTTTTAAAATGTAAGAAAAAATAACCTATAGATGTAATGTTTACTGCTCTAAATCTAAAAAAATTTAATAAATTATTTTATTTTACCTAAAGCGACGACTTTGGTCGTGTCCTCGCTATAGGTTTCAAATGAAATTTTAAGTGATAACGTTTATTATGCTCAATTTCAAAATTTAAATGAAACAATGTCATTTGGGTTATAGAGACGACTTTTTCTATCTATAACGACGACAAATATCGTCGCTATAGATATATATTGTATAATAAAGACTCAAATATTTTTTTTCTTCTTCTATCCTCTCATTCATTCATTTATTCTCATCAAACCCCACTCTCTCTCATCCTTTCTCTACGATTTGTACTCTCTCTCACTCCCTCTCATCTTCCACTAATATATATTCATACATATATATATATGGGCACCAATCTAGTAAGTACTTTTTTTTTTATCTATGTATAGGTATTAATTTGGCCAATGAAAATTTAACATGTATATCTTTTTATAGTAAAAAATAAGAGAGAGAAATAGCATTAATGATGCACATCTTTTCATGCACCTCATTATAGCCGTTGGATCACCATTAGATGATGATCCAACAGTTAAAAAAAAAATACCTACACATAGGTAAAAAAAAAAAAATACCTACTGGATTGGCAACCTTATATATATATATATATATCCATATCTAGTTTTTTTTTTCTTTTATGTATTTATGTAAATATTTTGTTATAAATACTAATTTTTTGTTTCCTTGATTAATTGTTAATCAAATTTGTGTTATTGTAGATTTCAAGTTTTTTTCTTCATTAGAGAGGTAAGTTTCCCTAAATTCTAATGTACCTTAATTAATTTTTTAAATATGTGGATTAAATGTTTCATGTATTTATATGAATATGTGGGTTCTATATTATAATTTTTCGGAGCATTTATTGATTTGAGGTTGAATATCTTTTTTGTGAAATATATATTTTGGTTTATAAAATTTATTAATAAGTTGATTTTAAAGTATGAAATATATTTGTTTAAGTGTGTTAGTTTTAATTTTTGACTTTGATTTGGAGGTTTTTTTTTTTGTACTTCTTTTTCCGGATTGATTTTAATTCTTGTGGATATAACTTTATTGTTTATCTTTTAAATATAATTATTAAGAATTAATTTAGATTAATTAAACTAATTGTATTTTTTTTAAAATCTGTGACATCTATAGTGACGACATTTGTCGTGACTATAGGTATTAATTTATTATATATATATATTTAAAAAGATATGTCTATAGCAACGATAAAAGGTCATCTTATGTCGTCGTTATAGGGGGTCTATACCAACTGACTTATAATGACAATTAAATTACAACGAGTTTGTCCCTTTTTTTTGTAGTGATTTTGGATATATGATGGTTTTCATATTATGATTTCATATGTATTAAGGGTTTACATGTTTTGGATAATTTGGTTTCAATATCGTAAATTAGAAAAAAAAAAAAAAGGTTACATGTTTTGGTTTAACTATATATATAGTTTGTGAAATATTTTTGGAACAACTAACCATGCAAAGTTCTTTGGTTAATTAAATGGTTTTCAAAAAGTAATTGATCAATTCCGTAGTGGGCATTCACGTATGTACCCCTTTTTTTTCTCTCCTTTCAAGTATTTGTGCGATTGGGCTTGATATATCTAAAATAGTAGATAAGTTGCAAGGGAGATTAAGGACGTTGAACCTCAGTTGGATATGTTTTCAAATGAGTAAGTCAAATGAACTGTTTCTTTAGTAAGGTGTTTGTAAAGCAGTAAAGGTTTGTGGACTAAATAATTGAATCCAAATTTGAGAACTGTTTGAATTTTGTAAAATAACTTCTTTACTCATGTTTTAATGTAAAATTATTGAAAGTCATAGTTTTAACTTTTTAGTCATGACATATGCGGCATCGGAATTATCATTATTCATTAATTAGAATGGTGTTAAATTTATTTGCAGTAAATTCTAATACACAAATTGAATAGCCACAACTCATATGTTATGATGGTATAAAAAATTTAATAAAATAATTGGAACACCTAGCTAGTATATATATATATATATACAGTGTAATAGATGCCCAAATTAAGCCCTAACTTTCATATATTGAATATTCAAAACACATTATTGTGGTAATGCTGTGAATTTAATCATCATGCAATAGATATCATACATTCATGTAATATATGCCAAATATTTGAAAGCAAGCAGGTAGGTGGATAAATATTAACAATAACGATATATGCATATTTATACATTTTTGAAGGGTAAGTAGTTATTACATATAAGAAATAATGAATTTAATTTATAGCGCGGCAGGAGTCTCGCACTTCTCCTTGGGAGCCCTGTTTGAGGTCAAGCAAGCCCATCTTGATGATGGCCTGCTGGAAGTCAAAGAAGAACATGGCTTGGTTGAGGGCATAGGCGCTGACCGTGCCTCTCGTCCTGGGGGACGCGTACAGCGTTTGGTCGGAGGTGAGCACACCGTTCTTCCTGATCAGCGCATTGTAGTAGACATTGTCAAAGTCATTCCGAGTGGCGTCGAACGGCTGCTCGGAATCATCTCCTGCGCTGCACGTTTTCGACAACGTCTTCGCGAAGTTGGAGTCCAGATTTGGATCTGCCGGGCTCAAACGGCTCTTGAACGATGAGCACCGGGCAACTCCTAAGGTATGTGCTCCTGTACGTTACGTGTACTTGTCATTAGTGGTGATGCATAGCTTTACTAATTAGTCTTTGTATATATAATTTTTATAAGCACCACATCCTAAAAGCTGGATATGGGGCTCACTGAACATCACAAATACTATTTTGTATTTAATTATTTGTTTTTGTTAAAAAAAAATCATTGTTATTAGTGGTGGACACATAATAACCAATATTATTAACAATTAGTACTTATTTAATTGTTAATAAATAAACACCTGATAGAGCCACCAACTCTTGGGCGCTAAAGCCATGTTGGCCAAAGATTCGGATGAGCTCTGAGGCATTAAGGGAGGGCGATGGGAGATTGATTGTGTCCTCTATTTTGGATCTCCTGCCGTCTTTTCTTCCTTTGGGTATGTCGTACACAGGGCCACCTGCCTGCAGCGCGACATATATACACACGTTCATTAATTACATCAACTTAGATACAATGTATATGTATATAGATGGTATAGCAGCCATATATATGGTACGTAGTGTGTATATAATATATATTGTAATTGCATACAAAGAAAACAGCATCTCTAGCAGCCATGGCGAGAATGTCAGCGCAGGAGACAACGCCTGGACATTGCGCTTCCAGCTCATCTTTGGCATCGTCTATAATTTCATAGCCACGCAAGCTAAGATTGGCAGGCGAGTCCTTCTCCGCGGTGTTATCTTTTGTTGAGTCTATCAGAATTGACCCATCGCAGCCCTGCAATTGCACGTATATTATATATATATATATAGTAACATATATATAGGAACTCGTTACATATAATAGTACAATTAATAATATCATTCAAGTACATATAAATGTAGAAGGAATACGAATAGGTACCTCAACGAAACAGTCGTGGAAATGCATTCTGACAAGAGCCGCAGCGAGAGTGGGATCGGCCTGCAATGCTCTATTGACAGTGTTCTTGACAATGAATTCGGCTATTGGGCAACTCACCGCATAATAATTCATGCTCACACCATTCACTACTCCCACTTTGTATCCACTAATGATCACTATCATTTTCATCACTAACATCATACTAGTCACAAGCTTCGCTACCAACTGCACCATGATTTATTAATTAATCCTCAATATATGTACAGCTTGACCGATCGATGGTCAATTGCTGGAATACTTAGAAGCTATATAGCTATGTACGAGACAATACCATAAGGCAGTAGTGTTTATATTTATACACATATATGTTGCATAAAGTCTGAATATTTAATTAAAAGAAAAAGGTTGACCCCAAAGGAGATAAAATAGAAAATGAAAAAGTCGAAGATAGTGGGTTTATCTTTCCCCCTCCACCTACTCTTGCAATACTGCATATATTTAGTGCTAATCACAGCAATAATTACTTAATTAATCAATTTATTATAAAATTGCATGTTCACTGCATGTAGGTCGACACGTAACAATTCAATTCACAATTAGCAGTACAACATATAAGCAAGCACTATTCTGTAAACATAGGTATACCTAATTAAAGATGAATAATGGTGCTATGGTTCTCCTTATTATCCAATTTTTATTTTTTAAGTGCCTTGTTATCCCACTTTTTTAGTATGTCATTTTGTCAATTCTTTTCAGGTATCAAGAAGAATGCATCTCAACTAGGTTGGAAAATTATAAACTCCCTATTATACACAAGAACATTAAGAGAAGCCAAAATATTACAAATAAAAGAAGATAAAACAAAAGAGATCAAAGCAATCCGGTCAAAAGAAGAGGGAAAAAAAAAACATTAAAAGTGGAATTGGAACTAAATCTAACTTGGCCAATATATGTCTCTAAATTAAAACCTCTCTAAACAAAAGCCTAGCTCGTTGGGAGAATTAACACAGACGAATGCCAAAGACGCCAAACAACTATAATTAAGATTTACCACGACAGAATTAATAACATTCTTCACCAGTTAATGAAATATAGACAATGAATACATCATATCATATGGTACTAAAAATGTGGAATATCTATATAATATCCATTTAAAGATGATCTGTATATGTACTTGTTAACAGGAAATCAACAGTTGTAATTACTATTAATTGCTTTAAAGCATGCAATTATATCATCTCTACGAGATTAAATACTTATTATTTATGAAACATTTACAGACAATATTGTTCATATATAGATATATACATGCCGCCCTAACAAAACTAATTGACATATAAATATTATTAAGTACATGGACTTTTGATAATGAATATGATATTTGTTGTTAAGATGTATTGTCGATGACTAGCTGGAATTAATTAACGAAGCTACGAGATGTATGTGGAGGTAGCAACTAATTATTAAAATAACTTAATAAGCAACTTAGTATCAAATAGACAATGATATCAACTTAGTTTATAAGCCATGCATGCATAATATATATATAAGTCAAAGTTGAGTTTGCCATTTAGCTGGCTTCCATTTCCATTTGCATTATTTTCAACTAGTGGCCCACTGCTCCACCCACGTCCTACTTTCGGTCATATCGATTGGTTATATATTACGTATTTGGCAAGCAAGGATTCAGTCACGCGTGATATTCAACTATATAATGTTTTTCTTTTTAGTGCTATGAACACGTCTGAGTACCATGTGCTTGTGGATACAATTTTTCCACTCGTATGCTTTACTGCTATACATCAACAAATGTATACATGAATGCGCTAGTAGTTACCAATATCGAATATCCAATTTCATGTTTTTATCTTCTTTATTCCCCCCCATTATTTATCTTCTTTTCTACTTCTTTTATTATTGTGAATTCTATATAGTTTGGACGCACATGCTTTGCCGGGTAATGGTGTACTTGTGTATCTTAAATATTTTTTAAATCTATTTATTGAGTGCTCATTTAACACTAAGGTTTCATCTTTAATTGATGTTTTAATAAATGAAAAGAAAAAGTTCAAAATGAGGATAGAAAAACTGACCACAGAATGAGGAAAGTGAAAATCATGAGAGGAAATGAGTGTATTATTAATATATATTATTTTTTCAGATAACATTGAAAACAAAATTTGTTGTTCTATAGATGATAAGTTTTTGATGTCTATATATCTTTGTGCTTAAAATTTCTAATCTAAGAACAATAAGCCAAATGCCTCATTTTCTTCAAACGAATATTACAATTTTCTACTGTATTTAAATTGCCAAACAAACCTCATTAATACTACTCTCTATTGTTTTCTAAACTGTTTTATGGTGTTCTAGTAATGATTGAATGACGGGGGGAGACTTATTTATCTAGATAACACAAGAGAGTAAATGAAGTTGACTTAAAAATTTGCCATCGCCTCCGCTCCGCAGTGGCAGTTTGTCAAGTAGTTTTCTTGAAAATATGGATTTTAATTAACTTTCTATATAACATGCAATGAAATAGATGAAAATAATTTTCCAAAAAGTAAAACTTTTTTTCGTGGATCATAAGAAAAACCTATGAAGTTATATTACAACAGCATACAAAGATTTGATTCAGCTAATAATCATTACATATAATAGCTTAAGTTTTTTAAACTTATCTAAATCAAATGCCTCTGTAGCTTCCTATTGATCTTCCTTGCTATCCTCTGGAGAGTAGCAATGCCTTGCTATCCTCTACAGTACCAATGTCATGGATACTTCTAGTCCTACGATAACTTTTAATTTTTGTGATCCCTCTCTCTCTCTCTCTCTCCTGTGCAAGGCGTAGATACCCTAGAGTATAGGATTGCAGTGTTTTCAAAGATGACTCTTCTATGTGCTCGAACATGTTCCACGTTCAACAAGAATAAACTCTCACTGGTGGCACTGTGCATTTTGACCACCCAAAGAGTCACGCGACCCAAGGAATAGTCAATACCTCTTTCAATCAATTGGAATTTGGAAGTATAAGTCCATCAGTAAGCATCCTTTTTTTTTTTTTTGTCCTTTTGGGGGGGCGCCTGAACGAATTTTTTTTTTTTTTTTTTTTTAGATTCATTGGTTACATGTTAGTGGGGAGGGGGAGTAGGGTGGGGATTTCCCACACCTATTGCTCTCATGAGAGAGCTTTTGCCACACGAGTCATTGCTCGTGGAAACGAATTACATCTATTCACAATATGAAGTCTTTAATATGGCTCTGTCTAAGAAGAGGATATATAATATTCACTTGATGTTGATTTCGGGGCTTTGGTTGTTTGCATATCTTTCGTTTGAGTACTTTCAGTAAAGAGTACTTTACAAAAAGTTAATATTTATTTGTGAGAAACTGACCAATAGAAAGAAATGTTATAAAAACCACTAAAGAATTTCAGGGACTCAAGGAGACACACTGTGCATTATCAAAATTTTTTTATAGCTAAATTTTTTGTTTCCTCCTTTTGTCTTTTTTTTTTTCATCACTTTTTTTGAAGGGACTTGTGATTTAGTAATATGTAACTCATTAATAGTCTTACATTGGTAATTTTAAAACACGTATAGTCAATTTAAATCAACATAGGATTAGAAAGAGTTTCTAAAATGAGTTGAAAGAAAAACTATACATAAAAAGTTAGGGAAAAATCAAGTATTGCATGATATATTATAAATAAAGCTTAAAAAAAAATCAGTGTGTGATCATTATGAAAGGCATTATTGATTAATTTTCATAAAATACGTGGATAAAATTTATAATTACCAAATTTTAGGGAGGGTAGGGAGGCAAGAGATTTAACTGAATTTCTTAAAAACATTAGGGTAGAATTTATAATTTTAAGAAGTCAGGGGGCATATCCCCTCTTCCCCCATCTGGCTGCGCCAGTACTCATATATATGCAACAATGTGACATCATGTCGTCTTTTTCGTTAAAGTAAATATTCATTATAACATATTAAGGCATCTTTAATTTATTTCATGAGGGCTGATGATCTAGAGTTAAACTTTGTGTCTTTATTGTAATGTCATTAAGATTAAATAAGTAATAATTTGATTCTTTTTTAAATTAATCTGATGTCTCATCTTGTATTCCTATTTTTATCCTCTTTCACTGATTAATCTTTGCAAAAGGAGATTCACCATGAAAGTGAATGACCTCTGTGTCAAACCTCAAGAACTATGGCAATTATGAAACACCTTAAAATGATCATATCATTAGGGAAAGTGCTTTTTAATTTGCATTTTTGTACTATTGAAGATAGGGACAAAGTTTGGTCCTTGGGTTCTTGGTCATTTCAATATGGTGTCTTCTAATGAAAGCTTGGACCCCGAATTTGAATCCGTATAAGCAAAATTTGTCGGTTCGGCTCTTTGAACTTGGGTGGGAATATTAGCAGAATCCCAAGATTTTTATCATATATCAATTGTGGAATTTCATGTATCTTAAAATTGATAAGGCTGTCACCCTTGATGGGATTGGGGATTATGGCAATTTTTCTCAGTTGCCTTAGATATATTGATCTTTTGGGAGATCTCCCAGACATCTCGTGCTATTGAAGGGGTAGCCGGGTAGGTTACTGTTCTTATAACTATCTCTTTTCGTTACGAAAACTTAGCTGGATTTTTGTACGAGTTTTAAATGCTATTGAGCATTATTCATTTGGGTATTACAAGTTGAACAGAAAAAACAAGATGAAAATTCGGTTCTTGTAACTAAGAGTTGTTAGCATGAATATATGGGATTGCAAAACCAAACACAAATCCTAGAACATTCATGTAAAACTGATAGGAAGGGATTCATTGAGTATACCTGAGT
>JXTC01000002.1:1508966-1560021 GCA_002914845.1 Trema orientale
TCGGTCGACCGAATCTGACAGAGACCAAATTGTCAGATTCGATCTTTCTGAATTGGCTCGTCACTTTATCAACCCTAGAACCAAATAGGATTTTCAACGGACAAAGTGAGGGTCGTTCTAGTCCTTAGTAGGTCGAAAATGGGTTGAAACTCTATGATTTAAGTAAAAAATGACCGAAATCAGCCCAAAATTCGACCGAAAACTCAAATTTTTGCTAAAAAATCAATCCTTTGAATAGTGTTTCCGGTAGACCGAAAACCTAAATCGGTCTACCGAAAACACTGTTCACAGTGCGATCTGGAAAATTCCAGATCCACTTAAATGGCTCCAAACATCAAAATAAACCCGAAAATGATGTTTTTGGCCCCAAATCCGAAATATGAACGACCAAAAAGCCAAAACCTAACCCTCATAGCATCAAATACTCAATAAATCATGTAAAATTACAAATCATGCATATAAAATCTAAACCCTAGAAATCCAAATAGGCATAGATTTTGAAAACTACAGACATGCATGAAAACCTAATCAATTTTAACATGAAATCCCGCTCTGATATCACTTGTTAGCACGAATATATGGGATTGCAAAACCAAATACAAACCCTAGAACATTCATGTAAAACTGATAGAAAGGGATTCATTGAGTATACTTGAGTCCATGATTGAATACCGTAGTATGGACGATGAACCGAAGGCGGAAGCGTAAGAAATTGACTGTAATTGCTAGATGGTTTGATCTTCTGTAGCCTAAAAGCCTAATATCACTTAGATGAAATTCTCTGTAACTGATGGTGGGTTACAGAGAATTGAGCGTACGTATTCTTTTGGCTACAAGGACCATAACCCTAATAGGTTCTTTATATAGTCCCTGTTGGGTATCCATCAAACCCTAACTGGGTGACTAACAGGGTATCCACATTAGTATCCATACCCAGTTAGATATCCTGACCCAACCTTAATTAAATCACTTATTGGATCTGCTTAAGAATAATATGGCTCAATACAATTGTTCAAAATATATGTGGCCCACAATAGGAAATACAATTTCCTAACAATAGTCGCTCTAGAATTTAACGATCAAGACTATCAATATCCTGAAGAGCTAAGTGCAAAATCCAATTCCGAACCATTCTCTATGCAACCTCCTATATATGAAGCAGGTAGATCCGCGTATATATAGTATACGATAATTCGTCTTAGATGATTTTTGCCAGTATCATTAAGCTCGACACATCTAATAAAGAAATGGTAGCAAGGAGAATAATAAATAACAGAGGCTCCATCCACCATATCAACTGTGAGATAAATTCCGTCAATACTTTGGACCAGGTTAGTTGACCCATGAAGAACAATAACCTTTTGAATCTAATCTGTACGAGCTTTACTCTTGATGCTCTTTATCAATATAGCAGCCTCAGCTTGACCCTGAGATTCATTGAACTCTGATTCTGATTCCTCTAGCTCATTAACAGTCCTTCCAACGATCTTATACATTGCGGTTCTAATAATATTCTCACAAATATCCCATTTATCTCTTTTCGTCAAATTGGTGTGAGAGACTGTACTATTTAAGAAAATTTTACTAGTAGGAGTATATTATTGTTGGGGCTTTTACAAATGTATTTTGGTTGCCTAGTTTTTTCTTTTATTAATAGAGTACTGAATTCGGGTATGTGAGATTAGAGTGAATTCGAAAAGTCTTGAGGTATGAGATTTCTTATATTCTTTCTTATTCATTATAGTAAAAATCTCATCAGCTTAAAGTAGGATATAGCTCTCACATTTAAAGGGAGCCACTGTAAATATATTTATTTTCTTCTTTTTTGCTTTTATATTGTTCTCGCTACTAAAGGATTAAACATGTTAACCTGTGACATTCTTCAGTAGATATCCTCGAGGGGCAAAAGAAGCTATAGCCACACACGGGCATGCATCTTAGACAAACACATTTGTGGATGAAGTAGATGATGATGGCCGAAGAAGAGAGCCGGAAAAAAAAAAAAAAAAAAAAAAACGAACTTGTAGTCACCGGTAATGATTACGAGTCTGAATACTATCCTCCCTATATTCAAAGCGAAGAAAGATATAAAACATTCTTCATATAACATTTGGCCTATAGAATTGGCAGGAAAAAAAATTTGAACAGTAGTTGTATTGTCATTTCTTTTTTATTTTTTATTTTTTTTGCTTTTNTTTTTTTTTTTTTTTTTTTTGTATTCTGAACCCTTTTTTTTTTCGTTAAACTTTCACATATTTTCGAACAAAGAATTTTGAGAGGATAACTTTACGATACACTGATTAATTAAAGCTGGACAAATAATATGGCATACCTATGCTCTCGTAAATCATGTTGCATACATGATTTTACCTATGGTTGTTTCGTATATACTAATTAATTCTTGGGCATTTGTGTTTGAGTTTACACGATACATTGATCGGTTAATAATACCATCACATGATGAGATTAAGACTCAAAACTCGAATTCTGGTCTTGACACGATATGCCTCGAAGTACATGCTGAGAAATTTCGATGAATAAAAAATCTGAACCAATCATATTTGATTATTGCGGCCTACAATTGTAGCAGACTAGTAGTCGCTCACAGCTCACTGATTCGTTAGTTACCGCTTGACACTTATTATTGAACAGTAATTCCAATACAACAGCAGTCCTAGCCCTATATGGTATAGGACTGCATGGAAAACAAATATTCAAACATTTATTTTGCCGGAAAGAGGGAAATATTTATTAATAGTAAAAGCAATAATTACATTAGTTCTATATGTTGAAAATTATTGGAAGATCAATAAAGTTACAACATAAATTGAAGGAGGATGATCTTCAGCAGTCCAATAAAGCTTTTTATCCTGAATGGGAAGCTTTATCCCGAACGAGATAATCTTGCAACTGAAGTGATTTTTTTTTTTTAAAGAGTGGACCCATATGTAAAATCATTGGTCATCAGTCACCTGATAAAAAAAACTTTAATATCTATTATAAGAGTCATCTATAAGTAGATAAAAAAAAAAAAAAAAATTACCAACTGCATTATGGCCTATAGATATAGGGTTTGGTTTAAATGGTTACAACAATATTTATCCATGGATGGTTACAATATATCCTACGGTGGTGATTAGTTTGGTGGTTGGCCAAAAACATTTAATGCTGACCAAAAAAATTTAATGCTATCACTACTTTTTAAAGTACCCATCCATGGTCACAAAAAAATTGTAATCATTGAGAAGTCTTCCATAGATATAATATATATATATATGTCAGACCCTAATAATGATTTCGTAAAATCACTACTAATAATTACAAAAATATGGATTGTTGGACGTAAATTTGACGGTTAAAATTTAGTGGTTAATTGGTCAACAAATTTTGGAATATTTATTATTTATTTTATCTATAGGTAATTATTTTAATATACTTTAATTGATTCCTTAATCCGATTCCTCTCTTTTAATATTCTTTTAAACACTGTTTTTTTTTTTTTTAAAGGAGAATGTTGTTAATTATTTTTATCCAAAAAAGAAAAATATGTCGGAGGACATAAAACCTGCGCGAGAAAATCTTGGATGATAACTAAACTCATATGTTGAAGGACAACATGAGGAGCAAATTAATCCCTCAAATTCAAGCCATCCCCCCGGATATGATAATGCAGAGCTTTGAATACCAACATCTACTATGAGATAAATTGGGGATGATGAAGTTTATTTCTTGGATCAATGTTTAGAGATTTTTTAGAAGCCTAATTGATTCAACTGGGATTTAGGGTCCAAAATACAATGGAATTGATCAATGACTAGTAAATTTTCATTTTCAATTGTAGAAAAATTGTCTTCTACATACCCAGTGGCACCCTGGTTCTTATTTTGACCCCTAGTTCGGCTACTTTGACCGATTGTTTGACGACTATGGCAGCTTGATTGTTGGACTTTGTTGTTTTGTCACAGAGAATAGACTAGGATTTCGTACACGATTTTGCCGTTGATCTTTCTTCTTCCAAATTATTCTGGGGCTTGAATTAGTATGCTGGTTCTTTTATTGTTTTAAGATTTCTTAGGAAATTTTAGGTTTTTTTTTGCTTTGGTGATTGATTTTTTTTCCTTTCTTTTTTTGCTGGAACTGTGGTTGTTGAATTTGTTTTACTCTGTTTTGGATGTGGGCTTTAATAGCGTCAATGGCTCCGTCAAATCGATAAAAAAAAATTCTGACATTAATTGACAAATTTTCTCAAACGGGGAAAAAAAAAAAAAGTTAACAAAACCATAAAAAAAAAACGTTAACAGAAAGTTAACGCTACGTTAAAAAAAGGAAAAAAAAAAAGTGAAAAATGATTCCTCACCAATAAAGAATTTCAAGAGAAGGAATAAAATAATAAAATACCTATTGGTAGTGGTTCTATTTATATACATGATTTTACGAAATTACTATTTGAGCTTCCCTATATATATATAAATATCAATGTGAGGTCGTGTTTTACGGCCGATCTATATTCTGAAAAAAAAACGTACAATATCCGCCCAACCTACATTAATATGGGCCTGTTCGGGCCATTATATATAGTAGAGGTCAGATTGGACATCAACAATAGATTTATCGGCCCGGTCCATATTTCTGCAGGTCCACATTAGATTCATATTTAGTCATTTTATATATAATTTTAAATATATTTTTTAATTAAAATTTTAAAAAAATCTTAAATAAATATTTTCATTTATAATCTTTTAATGTTATTTATTTACTTATTTTTGTTTATTTTTAATTTATTCAAATTTTAAAAGAATATGAATGAGTTTTAGATCTATATTTTAGTTCACATAAGCGTATATTGATATTTAAACGCATAAAACAACAACGAAATTAAGCTAACAATTTCTCCAAGAAGAACAGAACAACCCACCTACAAAAACACAGCCCATTTTCACTAGCGTGCCAAGCCCATTAATAATATACCATGCCAGACCCATCAACAACATATCAAGATAACTCGGTTCACCAACATAGTATTCCCATGAATAACACAACCTGTCCATACAAACAATAGCCTATTCTCACGCGCAAGGACTAACAATTTTCTATAAAATTCTCGTTCTTTTTTCCCTCCTCGACAATAGGACTAAAGAACCAATTAATCCAAATTCCAGAACAACTGTTACAAAGTTTTCTGTTGTCATTCTCTTGAAGAAATAACAAGGAGTTCATTATCATGAGGAATAATGAATGGAGGATATTATGAATAAATTGGAGCAGAAATATATAATATAAGCAGAGTCTCATAGATCTTAAATAATATCATCAATAATATTTAAGAGAAGACAAATCATCTCCCATTAATGGTACTCTAAGTCAATTATTAGATAGTGGGAGCTATGCTCTCCCTAGTCCTCCTTTGACATTATTCCTGTTTTCGCATGTTTTAATTAAATTAGTATTGCATTCAGTACCAATTATCACAGGTTTATTCTTATCATATATACTCAATTATCTAACAATATCTATATTAAATATTATCGCAACTAAGAATGGAAACATAAATATTTATGATCATTTGGCGTTATGTTTATTTTCTCTATCTCTTCATTATCAATTCAGGTATTCAACAACGTATTATTAGGGATGGCAATATAACCCATGGTTACGGGTATCCGTGGTTATCCGATCCGAATGGGGAGGAAAAAAACCGCTCAAGCGGGGAAAATGACTGGGACGGGGAATAACCGTATCGTTAATATGCGGGTATGGTGCGGGGACGGTATTTGTATAATCCGCACCGTACCCGCCCCGATATATATATTTACATAGAAAAATTATTATACATATAAATATCTATTTAATTTTACACTATCAATATTATTATATCTTTAGTAAAATAATGATTTTGGAGAGTTATATGTACTTATATATTTAAATTTTAGAGTTTAAAAATTATTAGTATATTGTTGTGCTTAATATTTTGTTGATTATGAAAAGGATTTAGTATTTTCATCTTAATTTTTTAATATTTTAATATTATCAATGGGTAATGGGTAACCGCGGTTTTTCCCGTTATCCATTGGTTAATACCCGCACCGTCCCCGCATCCAAATGAATGGTTAATGGGGCGGATATGGTATTGTGATTGGCTTTCGGGGATGGGGATGGTAATTAAAAAACTGTCCCCGATCCGCCCCATTGCCATTCCTACGTATTATATAGAAAAAGAGACAGATATTTAAACATAGATACATATTCAACAATATTATTGTTCATGCACATATTGCATGACATGTTATAATACATATATTTGTTTGATTATTTGACCAATGCTTTATTCATGTGACATTTATAATTTGACCAGTGCCTTATCTACGTGACATTTATGATTTAACCAATGTCTATTAATTGACTTTCTGATTATTTTTGCTTACGTGCCATCTTATTTTCTGGTACACACCATGCATACCACGTCAATACCTATCAGCCAAAGCTCCATGTACATCTCTTATGGTCTATATATATCCATAGCATTCATATGTTCTCCATCAAACCCGGTACAATTTCTAATTATTTAGCCATGTTTAGTATTAGTATCTACTCTAGTGGAGGTATGAGGTATGAGGGTGATTGTATTATGATTGAGGATTTGGTATATATAAATAGACATTCTATGGCACTTAAGAACTTGAATTTCAGAACAAAGTGCTTGGATTACGTACAACTTGATTTAAGTAACCATACTTGCCTAAGTCCAATAATGGCTGAAAGCAATACTGTAGAAGCTATATCCTTTTTTCACTTAAAAAAATGAAAAAAAAAAGAGTTTTACTCTACAAAAGTCAGTTCATTATGACATTAATACATGATCATCCTTTTAAAAAATTTCATTTTCTTGGGGAAGATAAACCAAAATGGTATTAACTCGCTGATGTATTGGGTTCACAAGGGACCAGACTTTAAACATTTCTCCTTCAATATCGGTTTGTCTTTGAACAATCTGGTGCTAAGTCCATTTAGCAATGCCCTAGAGTATTGCCGAGAACTCATTTTCCAGTCCATTCCAGTTTTCATCATGGCCTTAAATTCATCGTAACTGATTCTACCATCCTGTAAATAGTCAACACAACATAAATGAGAAATAGATAAACAATTAAACAAGTGATAATTCTGTAACTTTTTTGGATGAAAGCAATTGTTAACCACTAGTACTACTTCAATAATCACCAACATGAGTTAAATCCAATCACTCCAATCATCACACTTCCATATGGTTCTTACATGACAACATGATATTGTAAGAGTGTATCAACTCTTGTGGTAAAGGGTGCTACTTAGGCTTTGCTTGGTAACATTTCGGACTTGCATGATAAAGTTTTTTATTTTTAAATGTAAAATGAAGGGTAAAGATCTTTTCGTGTTACTAAAGATAAATCTCCAGCAAGCAAGCTATCACATCTTTTTAGCATTGTGGAATCAAGATTTAGTCACTACCTTATCCAAGTCGACATCAAATAGGATGTCATGGATCACCTGATCATTGTTGGAATCAAGTTTGCCATCAAGCAAGGCTTCTTTTAACTCATCGAACTCAATATACCCACTTTGGTTCTTGTCAAAATGGCTGAAAGCCTGACAGAGATTTTCGTCATTGCCTATCTTCTTCAGGTGAACTGACACTGTAACAAACTCTTCACAGTCCAGTGTGCCACTTCCATCCACGTCCGCCTTCCATTCGAAACAGAGAGAATCTTAGTTGAGGATGAAATGTAAAAATGGCGATGTGATGTTATCGCCGTGTCAAGGAAGAATGTGGTTTGATGTAGTTACATGGTAAAAACTATGCGGATATACAACGCTAGCTATAACTGATAAGAACAATTAACTAGCACGCAACTTCCCTACTATAGAATATGCATAATGTGAAACCATTTTATGAATAAAGGGGACAAAAATAACAAATTTATTTAATACCAAATTTTCTTGGAAGTAAAAACTTGTTATACTCATGAACTCTTGTCTTGTCCCTTGTTATAGAATTTAGATTTGGTGTGGTTAGAAAGTTGATTGAGAAAGAGCATATGAGTCAAAATTCTCAACTGAAGGAACATTGAAACTAAGGGCTTAAGAACAATAAACTCACAGCATCTATTAACATCTGTACATCAGGATCAGTAATTGGATGACCAATCAAACGAAAGCCTTCTCTGAGTTCTTCAAATGTCAAGTTTCCATTTTTGTCGGTATCCATCATTTCGAATAACTGTTTGATCCCATCTATTTCTTCCTGTGACAAGTAGTCTGCAACTACCTGAAATGATACAAACGCTTGAGGGGAACTTTTTAAGACTATATAAACAAATACCAGAGAAAGTAATAAGGGAGTACTTTTTACTTACTCTAAGAACTTTCTTCTTAAATTTATTCATGAACGAAAACTGCTTGATCCTTATTCTGACATGTTCTCCAAGAGAAACGTTAGGAACTCGATCCGTATCATGTATCCAAGGATGTTCTTCATATTACATCGCAGAAAGTGTAAAAGTCATTGTTAGATTAATGTTCACTTTTCTATAGATAGCTTGTATAAGCATTAGCAACGCATACTATGTGAAGAAAAACATAGGTATTGGAACACTGGAGAAAGAGAAAATACTAATGGGAAAAAAAATAGGAAGAAGAGAGAAAATAGTGCACATTAAATGAAGAAGAAAAGATTGTACATAATCTAGTCTAATTGGAGATATTGGATGTGCTTCATGATTTTCATGATGTTTTGCCCTTCCTAGTACTTACTTATATGGTCGTAATTTATTACATCAGAGGAGTAAAATCTTATAAGCAAAGAAATTCAAGCAAAGTGACAGAAGCCCTATAATATAACTACCAACTATGTTAACCACTTCATTCGTTTTTGTATGATTTTCAAAATAAAAGAGAAACTCTATACTATATAACTACCAAAAACTTTATTATATATTAGGGGTCACTACAAACAGAGGCCACTAAAGAACTCAGCTAATAACAGATTCATGTCCTCCTTTAAGAAACCGTTTGCCCTGACTCGTATTTGCTAAGGTAAAACTTAGAATGTTCCCTCTGTATGAAATGGTAGAAGATCTTCATGGAATTCCCTTAGATTGAGAACTTCATTTATACTTTCTTGACCTTTTTCTTGAGTAACATTATCAGTATTGTATCATCATATTTGGATGCATATATACAAGGTCGTAATTCCTCCTTATCAAAATGGTAGTTTCTCCACATGAAAATGTATAAAGAAAAAAATGTACATACATACCGAGGACCTCATCAATAGTCAACCTGCTGTATGGATTAGGATCAAGCATACACTTCAATAGATCTTTTGCCTTTTCAGAAACCTTAGGCCAAGGGTCCCTTTCGAAGTCGATGCTACCCCGAACGATTGCCTGTGCAATTCCTTCCTCAGTTTCTGTACTTGTTATAAAATCCCCAAGAATATATTAGAAGACACAATTCTACAAACACCATTTACTCTTGATCTGTATGAGAAACATATTAAATTAAAATTAAAAAATTCTTCCAAAATTTAATTTGAGAAACATATGACCTGCCCAGAAAGGAGGAACTCCACATAGTAGGATGTAGAGGATAACTCCAGTACTCCAAACATCGACTTCTGGCCCGTAATTACGTCTTAAGACTTCAGGAGCCATGTAATATGGACTTCCAACAATTTCACTGAATCTCTGACCTACCAAAGCATAACATTCAACATAGTTTGAATGAAAATAGTAACATATGTGTTTACTCAGTTAAACAATCATCCTTACCCGAATCGAAGAAAACGGAGAGTCCAAAATCGATTGCCTTTAGTTGAGAAGTTTCACAGCCATCTTTGAACAAGAAATTCTCTGGTTTCAGGTCCCTATGTATCACTCCATGTTGATGGCAAACCTGTGTTATTAACAATATTCAATTGAAAATAATAAATAGATTTGTTAATACTAACATTGCATAATGTAGATCATATATAAAATCCATAAAAGAAACCACTTAAACATAAAGAGCCATGATATTGGAGAAAAAAAGGACAAATTTTCATATATTTTAAGGGTTCGGATACTAATTTTAAAGAGTTGAAAAAGTGAATAAAAAAAATTAAAGATTTTGGGACACCTTATGTCCAAACTGTTTCTTTTTTACCCCCTGTAAAAATCAAATTCTAAAGTGCTTAGCTTGTAAGTTTCTGTATTTCTAAAGAATAATTCATAATACCAAGAAATCAATAGGAGAATTAAGGAATTCCAACAAGCCAAAAGAATAAAAGGAATTTACCTTACAAACCTCGAGCATTGTCCTGGTAATGTTGGCCGCGGCACGCTCCGTGTAATGCCCTTTGCTGACAATCCGATCGAAGAGCTCTCCGCCTTCGCAGAGCTCCATAACAAGATAAATCGCTTCTCTGTCCTCGTAAGCCTCCTTGAAGGTCACAATGTTGGGATGCTCCGGCAAGTGGCGCATGATCCGGACCTCCCTCCGCACGTCCTCGACATCGATCTCCGTCTTCAGCTTGCTCTTCGATATCATCTTGCAAGCGAAGGTGTCGCCCGTCTCGAGCGCGAAGCACTGGTAGGTGACTCCGAACTCGCCCCTGCCTAGTTCCTTGCCGAACCGGTACTTGGAAAACACGTCATCGCCGTCGGGGTCGTCGAGGACGGAGGTGGGGCGGAGAGCAGCGGAGAGGCGGAGGGTCAACTTGCGGGGCGTCCCGGAGTTGAAATCGGAAGCGGACTTGGTGTCCCTGCGCCGCTTGTAGAGCCCTGCTTTCGCGGAGACGGATACGCAGCTTCCCATGGGAAAACAAGAGGCGACCTCCTCCCGTTGGATGAATTAGCTAGGTGCTGAAGATCATGATCGTTCCATGGGAAGGTCCGTTTGTTGTAGTAGTGAGAGAAAGAGAATTCTAGAGAGAGAAAATCGAAAGAAAGACAGCAGAGACGAAGGGAAGGGGAGACTAATTTGGGGGGGGGGGGGGGGTAATTGGGATGTTTGGGTAGTTTGAAAGTCAGTTATTGGTTTGGATCTAAGGCGTCCCGCCATTTTCTTAAGGTCGTTTGGTTACCGTTATATATTTGACGGCACGCCCTTTGTGGGGCCCCACGTCTCTTTGTTGGGACTTATGATTCGCTTGGTTGTCCTAACGCCGTCCATCGAAGTGTGAGCGGTCTACATATTAGGTGGGACGTAAATCCAGAGAGATCCATAAATAGGTGAAAAATACTATTCGAATAGGTCCTTGAAAATGTAATCTTACTATACCGTCCTTGTTTGTATACATAACTGTAGCTATATTTATTTATTGGTTGAATTGCAAAAAAAAAAATATAAGTTTGAGTGTTCTGTAATTTAAAATCTGAAGTTTGAACTCTGAAAAATAATACTTTGAGATTAAGAATTTCTGAGAATTAATACTTTGAACTGATTTTTTTACCAATTTTAGTAAAAAAAAAAAAATAATATCCTCCATTAAAACTAGATTATTTCTTATTATTCTATTTAATTTTGAGGACATTATTATCTTTTACCAGTTAAAGTTATTAAAAAATCAACTTGCAGTCTTAATTTCAAAAATTTTTAATCTCAGGGTATTATTTTGCAAAGTTCAAACTTCAGGATTTAAATTACAAAACATTCAAACTTCGAGTTTTTTTTTTTTTTTTTTTGTAGTTTACCCTTATTTATTTATTATTATTTTCAGCGTTGAAAAGGAATTAATATTAGATTTCAGCTTAGTATATACACTTCTTCTTTTTTTGAATAAAATTACTTAAGAGATTATATTAATGACTGATTAAACAGCTCTATCAAATACAATGAATACAACCAAAAATCCAAAAAAGCATTATTTCTAAGAGAAAAAATAACAACATCAAACCCATAAGTGACAAGTGTGAGACAGAATCTACAACCATACACTTGAATATAGAATTCATTTTTTAGGGATAATGAACATATAGTTCTACAAACACAAATATTATTATATTCAGCCAAAAAAAAAGAATATTTATTATTTAACCCTTCTTCGTATATGTTTAAGTTTTTAATGTTGTATTGGAAGGGACACTTATTTTTTTACCTCCCATCATTTCTTTCTATTCATTTCCAAACATCTTCTCTTTTTGTTCTCCTTAACTAGTTTTTCATAGGGTTTTTTAAAAGAGAAAAAATAGGTCTAGCTTTTAACCTTTTTAGATTAGATTAGGAAGCTTAAAACTGGTAGGTCCATTTTTCAAGTATTATCGAATTTAATTAATTATTTAATTAATTAAATGGTCATAAAATAGAATTACTAATGTGGAAACATTAAGTGCATATGTTGCAACAGATAAAAAATATAAATAACGGAGAGACAAGACGTTTTCAACTGGTTCAGTTCTCACCTACTCCATGGGATCATGCTTAGAGAATAAATAGATTAATAAAGTTTTGAAAGAATACAAAAACAACTTAACTAAAACAAAAAAAGACTCTTTATTTATAATTATTGGAATTGTGTTGCCTTCAATTTATCAGTCTTGTTTATAGAGCTCCCCTTAACTTTTGTTTGATTCTTTGCAGTTGAACTCCCTTCAATGATTGGAATCAATCTTCTCTAAAAAATAATGAGTTCTTCTCTTGAACATCTATAAGAACACTCAATACGCTAAAAGCATTTAGTTTATAGAATTTTTCTACAAGAACTCAAGCCTTACAAGAGAATAAAAAAATTAAGTTAATAAAGAACACTCTTCACAAAAGACCTCTATTTATATTGAAGCCAAGAGCCTTTAGTCAATATACCTGTAAATCACAATTAAAAACTGATTGATACTGATTTCAAATGAATGAAATCAGATTCACACATTTTTCTAGATAAAAAAACAAAATTTTTATCATAAAAGTTGAAATTGTTAAAAATTTTCTAATGTTGTAGCATAATTAGGGATACCAACGGGTCAGGTTTGAGATTGGTATGGCTATCTCGCCCCTATATTCGTGGAGAAAAACCAAACACGTATTCGCTTTATTCATCCATTTAAGTTGGTGAGACATGTTCAGATATTTTCCACACGGGTAGGCGGGTACTCATAACTGGCAAAAAATTATAAAAATATTATTTGAATAATTTGAAAAATAAAAAGAAAATTGAATTTAAAGAGGAAAAAAATATCTAATGACAATGTCATACACTGAAATAGTAATACTTCAATAACACAACCTAATTTATATATATATGTATTTTACGTAAATTATACATATACCTAATATATATATATTTTTATTATATATAAATATAAATAACAGGATCATGTATGTAGGTTAGGTACTCCTATACCGATACCCACCCTCTATTTAGAATGAGGTTTTCAATTAGTACACGTATCCATCCCGTTTACCTAAATAATCAGGTATTATTCGACACTAATGGGGCGGAGTACGCCGCAAATAAATGGGTTGGTGGATAAAATTGTCATCTCTAAGCATGATCTGCGAATATTTACAATTGCAGTCATATTCTTCTATACTTCTGTATCTGAACACAGTACAAAAAAGAGGAAATTTGATCTTTTATGGTTATTTAAAAAAAATTGAAAATTCCAGATTTTGAAAATTTATGAAAAATCCATGATTTTAAATAAAAAATAGCATTTTTAAAAGTATTTAGAAGAATACAACTTTTTATTAATTGATGAGATACTTGAAGTAACCGATCAAGTTACCTCGGGTAACTTGACTGGTTACCTTGAGTACCATTGAAAAATATTAATTCTGATAAAAGTGGTATTTTTCTAAATATTTATCAAAATTGTTATTTTCCTAAAAAAAATTTAAAAAATGATATTTTTCTGAATCAGCCGGGATTTTTCAAAAAACTTGGCCTATCAAGGAATTTTCAATTTTTGATACTTTGAGCCTAGAATTTTGAAAGAAACCCTAAAAAAACTGTCCAAGTTCAAGGATCTCGGTCAAATAAAATTTTATAAGGAAAGAATTATAAAATCACAAAATTAAGTTTAAGAGATTTTTACAATAATCTTGTATTTAAGATAATATCCTTATGAAAATCTGAAAAATAATTCTACCCCATAATTTATTGCAGAAATTGGACAACAGAAGAAATTTGGAATTTTTTCTTTCATGTTGCAACATAGCCATTTCCAGTTTGCAATATTAAGTTGCCAAAACAAAAGAACTTTCAAAAACTTTTAGATTTTTGATTATTCATATTAATTAATTATAAGAAAAAGAATCCTATCCCATCAACCAATCTTCCATAATGTTTTTTTTTTTTTTTTTTTTTTTAATTTGGGATAGTTTCACGTGAAACAACCATTATTTTAATGACATTGTGAGGTATCCATTGACACCGTCAAGTTAGTAACTGAGTTTATCGACCTCGTTCGTTCTCCAAGAACCAATAACAAGTTTGTGAGCCTTTGTCCTTTATGCCCTCTTGTATTCTTTTCTCTTAAATCTTCAACCACAATTTAGTCGGTTGCATTCTTTTACTTTAAAAAAGAACTATTATTTTGAAGTTGATCAATAAACGGTAAACCTAATCAACCATTTGATGTTGCTCGCAAAATCCTGTGCATTGAATGGAACATAGTCAGTGATGAAATCAGGACTTCTTTCCAATAGGGCGGAATGTAAAACAATTTTTTGAGATCCAATAAATAATAAAATGTTGTTAGATAGAAAAATAATACCAAAAAATAGTATCTTGCTTAACAAATAAAGGCGAGACACGAAAACATAAAAGAAAAGAGCAGCTCTAATGAGCACATCTCAGGCTTAGCACTACAATCAGGGACGGAGTCAGAATTTTTATTTAGTGGGGGGCTAAAATTATATTTTATTTATTTTATCGGGGTTATTATATATTTTTCTATTTTTTAGTGAGGGCTTTGTATATAATTTTGACTAAAAAAATTATAAATATGTGTGAATTATTAGGCTTTTTAAAGGAATAGGAGCCCCCACTGTCATTTTCCTTTAATTTGTAGTAAGTGGTGGTCATTAGTTAAGCCCCACTTTTAAAAAAAAAAAAAAAAGTTACAATTAATAAAGACATATGACCTACATATAAATTTAAAAATATAAGATCTACTTTTATTAGCGTGTGATACTCATAAAGATCTTTAGCTTTTCGATATAAATTTTCACATTTTATATCATAACCCGAATTGCCACTCGTTGATTCACAATAGGGAGCTTGTTGGTTGAAAATCAGATTGTCCAGTGGAAAAATATAGGCTCAGGCACATAAAAAATTTTCTCAAAACATTTTATCTATATGAGCATATTAATTACACATAATTGATTAAAGAAGAACAATGAATAGAGAATTATCACCTCTTGATGACTATCCATTTATCCTAGCTTTCCTATAGTCTTCTCAATCATGAGGCTTTCAAGCCAAGCCTTCAATACTAAAAGATAAAAGAGTGGGCATTACAATAATAGTATATCTCACACTTTTCTAATCACCTAGCCATTTTCTCAACACATGATATTATAAGGTTTTGTTTCTATAGAGAACAAGAAAAATTCTTTTCTTGTTATTGGTTCACAAACTTTGTTATTATATATTGCTAATTAGTAAGTATGGATTATTACATATTGCTAATTACTTTAAAATTAATACGATATTATGAATAAGAAAACAGAAACTAAATAAACTTTGGTTATGGTGTCAACAATAACACAAAGTTTTTCTTTCTTACTGTAACAGAGCATGATATGAAACAATAAGAGATACAGTTAGAATTCATGGTATAGCAATCTTATTTAGACCTTGATAGGTGCTGAACACAAAGTTCGTTTATATGTTGCCGAATTTTCAACTGTGTGACTCAAGGCATTGCAAATCGAAAACAGTAAGTTCTTCTAATTCAACTAAGCACTTTTAGTTTCGAATAACACAGAAAACATAATAGGATATCAAGACCATCAAATTATGTTAGAGATTGTAATAGAATGATAAAGCCAAATAAAATACAGAAAATGGATCACATTTCTTTTCATCACCGGTCCATATTTTGTCCCTAAAAGGATAAATTTTTCAAACTCAAAAACCGTCAGATTATGATTAAAACAAGTTTCTCCATCAACAGTAATGTAAATCATGATATTATACATAATCAACAAAAATCACAATTCACCTATCAAACAAAAACACTTTAATTAGTAAATTAAGTTCACCTTTAGTTTGATAATGTCCTATATCATTTACCCATTTTGTTTAACTAATCATATTATTTATACTACAAACATACCCAGAAAATTAAGCTTAATATGCTAATTTCTTAGTAAAAGTATTAGAGTTTCTTGAGAGTTAATCAAAGGCTTAAGCTTTTACAATAATAATAAAATTGAAGAATCATTTCGAATAGGTTACCCAAAATGAAGAGAAGATTATTTTAGAATTTGTCTCACATGTCTACAATCTCGAATTTAAGAAGCTCAACGACATTTGGGTTGACATCCTCAATAACTCTTGCTCTTCCGACACCGGTAACTTCATCAAGGGCGTGCACATCCGCACATCATACGGATGTGCAGATGTATAGCCGATGATCGGCAATCTGGTCAAGGGCAAGGTTAAGAAAAAGTCAGAGTTGATTGACTGGGAATGGAGATAGTGCCCAAGAGTAGGGAAGTAAGATAGAAATCTCCGTAGTCAAATGTAGTATTTTTCAATCAAACATTATAGAATAAAAAGAGATGTACCGTATATTTGATATATTTTCTTAATACGTCATGTATTCCCTAATTTTCACTATTTACAATCTGCAACCCAGGACTTGAACTCTCAACTTTAGCCTACCTCAGACAAAGGCTTACCATCAGACCACCTCATTCGGTGGTAAGTAGTTGCTAACATTTTATATTCTTCATTTGCACTTTTTACTTCATAAGTTTGAAATTTAAATTTTGCAGCCAAGTGTTTTTTATTTTTTATTTTTTAAGAAAATAGTATTTTTACACCAAAAGGTATACTAATATCCTCATAGTGATAAAAAAGACCCATCCATAAATAATATCAAAACTAACCATCATTAACTTATGTTATATATCTAAAATTGCTTAGATATCTCATTTCTCCAACAAATTCTTAAACATTTTATTGCACCCCACCATTACTTGACTATGCTTGATCTTATGTTCATGTGCTCGATCATGTGTTCGGTCGTGGTCGAACATGTTTGAAAATAGGCATGAGAATTTTTATTTTATTTTATTTCATTTTTGCACCTGACCAGGGTCGAGTTTTGGTGTGGCAAAGGTAGATTTGGAATTCCAAGAATTTTATGAAATTAAAGGTCTAGTTTTATAAATAATTTGTATTTTATCCCTTATTCAATAATGGGCTTTAACAAAGGGACAAAATTTATAATCTTCTTTTAGAAACATTAATCAAAGTTAAGAGCTACCATTTTCTGACCAAAACTTCTTCATTGACAGTAATTTGCCATGGACAAATGACAAACAAATAGAATTTTTAAAAGGGAAATGTGTACTAATTAGCCAAAAAAGAAGTTGTTATAATTAATTAATATGGTATAATAAGTGGTATTGCATGATCTTATTTCTCCAAAAAAAAAAAAAAAAAAAAGTTGAAAACCCCTATTTTATAAGGGTAAAAATGAAAATTTTTAAGGAAAAATTGGGCCGTAAAATTTTAGAGCCCCTCTCTCTCCTCTCTCCCTCGTGTTCTCTCTCGGCCAAACTCCATAAATTACCTTTACCCCTAAACCTCAACGACAGCCCTGAATCGAAGCTCTTCTGGATGTTACCTTGTTGCAAAATCATCAGGATTCGAGAAAGGACCTCAGAAAACATACCTAGTCGGACTTGTTTCGACGGAGACGTTGTTGTTCGCCAGAAATGTAGGAAAATAGCTGAAACATTCTTTTAGCCGCCACCGCTGATTCTGGCCACTCTAGGAGCCGAAACTGGTCTCATTCTTCTTGTCTCATCGCCGGCTTTCCAAAGGTACCCATTTCATCCCCTAGCTTGGCTTTGATAAAGATTTGGCATGTTAAACATATTGTTGATATTTTCGCAACTATTTTCTGAGATGGTTATATAAAAGTAGTTTACGGTACGAAATTGGTATAATTAAAGCATAAGGAGAAAGAGATTGGCATTTTGAGATCAGAATCTAGTTTTGGCCCTTTTTTAAGAGAAAAGTTGTTATTCTTGAAAATACTTTTTGAAAAATGATATATTTGTAATCAACTCAAAACGTTTGGCTATTTTTCAAAGGTTTGGTATAAAATGATCAATTTCTGCTTGAGACCTCGAAACGAAGTTTTGATTTTAAAATTTTAAGTGGGGTCGAGAAAAGAGTTTTGATATACAATTTTGATGTGTTTCGCAATGGACACAACTTTTGAGACACTGAAGTTGGGGAATTGCATTTTTATTCGCGTGCCCAGGTCGGGTTTTACCTCGGCTCATAATTGGATGAGCCATGGCGTTGCGAACACATTCGTGACCTCATAATCGCCATTTGAAGCTTCGTTGGGAAATCAACTCATCAAAGCAAGCAACCTGAGACTCGAAATCGCTCACTAACCCTCCAACCGACCACCGAGGGATACCACGCCACTCGATGGTCTTGTATGGCTATTGCAGTGAGGTAAGAGATCCAATTACCATATTTTCTATTACTTACAAAAATTAGATATGTCTTGATACTTTGTAACTTTATTGAATTAAATTAGTTTGAACTGTTATTTTGATAAATTATAATATTGTGAGACATCATGGACTACTCTAGTTGGTTTGTGTATGGTTTTATGTAAGTTTTATTTTTGGGCTTGGTTAAATTATGCTATCGAATTTTTAAGATCATAAAACATTTTCTAATTGAAAACTAGAGCACGTCTAGAATATTTATTCATTGTATAGTTGTTTGTACCTATCGGGCTAATTCTAACACACAAACTGCAAGTATACAGGTCGCAACAAGTAATATAAATAGTAAGAGAGTGCCGATCCCACGAGGAGCACACGATTCACAATTGCTAACTACTAACCGAAACTAGCTTTCAATTTATTTAAGTGACAATAAATGGTTGTCTTGAGCAAGAATTAAAAAGTAAATAACAATATTAAAGACAAGAATAAAAATTGAAATTAAGCAACCAAAGATAGTTTTTAAAGCAATAGTAAGGAACTTAGGGATGAATCTACCCTCTAACTCCTCCAACTACTAATTTTTTTCATGGTTCAATTATCCAATTAGAATTGACAACCGAGAATCCAAATGTATTCAGAAACTCCTTTCGAAGAAATAAGTAAAAATATCTACACAAGCTAATATGTTACTCCTTATATAAATTGACTAGATTCATTAAGTTTGGTAATTCTCGCACAAAGGCTGCATAAGTCACATAGATATATTCATAGGAGACTCACCTCAGGCGATCTTATGATGTTCTATCTATGTCCAAACTTAAATTCCCTTTCCCAAGTTCATATAGGTTTCATAATACAACTCTATTTACTGGCCAAGTAAATAGATGTATTAAGTTCAAGATAGAGCAACCAACTCAATAATAGAGATCAAGAACAATTGAGGAAAACAAAATAGTTAGATTATAATAGAGGTTCAATTGCTTCCCTAGAAAACAAGTTTAGCTCAGGTTCACATAAAATGAATCAAAACAAATATAATAAGATTGATAAATATTCATTTATAGGAACTAGAAGAGAAAAATAAGAGCAAGAGGAAAGAAAATCTCTTTTGAAGCTTCCAATCTGATTTCTTGGACTTGAATCTCCTTCCTTAGTGTTGTTTTTCCCTTAGAAATACTCTAAGAAAACTTAGCTGCTAGGATTTTTCGTCTCTTTTTTCATATGAGCTCAAGAGAAGTTAAATAGAGGAGGTTCACAAATCAATTTCGGGTTTTCTACAATTTTTTGGTACTACAGTGCCAAAGCTGGTAGAAAGATAGCGTTGCAGTGCCAAATGGTGGCATTGCGGTGCCACGAGACTGGGGTTACGGCACCAAATGAAATTAGGGCTGTAGCCCAACGGATTTGGGGCTGCAGCCTCACGGATTTGGGGCTGCAGCCTCACGGATTTGGGGCTACGGCCTCACATTTTTGGCGCTGTAGTCCCATGATTTTAGGGCTACCCATATTTTTGGGGATGCAGCGTCAATCCTTCTGTGTGTTGTGGTGCCGAATTGACTTCTAATTTTCACTATGAATACTCTATCACCAGTCTTCTCTCGTTCTTGTGCGAGTTTGTCATTTAAACATCTTGATTTACCTCTAATTTAGCTCCAAAAAATAACATTCTTCGCTCAATGATGTTTCACCTAAAATATGCATCAACAACAATAAAACAAGTAAAAAAAACTCAAAGACGAGCAATTCTTAAGCTCGAAAGTATAGTAAAGATAAGTGTAAAATACACTTATCAGTATCTGTCTACATATTACACATACTATAGTATCACATATGAGGTCTATCTTAGGCATTATAGCGCCTATAAACCTGCTTGGGGTCTTCTGACTGCTCCTACTCAGCAGGTGTAGGTATTCGGTTGCCCCTCTAGTTTGGTAGGTTAGTCACCATGTTGCCCCTCCAATTTTCTTAGGTAAGTGTCAGACAGAGGGCACTTAGTGCACATAGTACAGGTTGTTATGTTTGTGATGAGAGGATAAGAGCTCGAATGAGTTGACTTATGATATGTGCATTATAATTTTTGATTATGGTTTCATTGTGATGCTTTCGAATATATTTTTCAATATATGATTGATTTGATTATTCAAATGTCTTATGGATTGCTTTTTAGAATAACTAATCATGCAGATATTATCATAACTAAATAGTTTTCCAAAAAGGTAATTAGGTATCCTATTGGATATTTCATGCTCTCTTTCTCTTTTCCTCCTTGGGTGGAGTTCAATATAACTTAGGTGACTAACAGGCAGATTAGGAGGTTATCTTACTTAGTAATCATCTTCTTGGTAATGCTTGGAGCTTGGATGTTATATTTCTATTTAGATATTAGAACTTGTCTAGCATTAAACCAAGAATATCATTTATGAATAATGTCTGTAAATTTATATATCATATTAGTACTTAGTACTAGTATAGGTGATGACGAAGCATAGACTTGTGTTGGAAATATGGATTTTCAAATTCTTATTGGATCTATGCTTAATAGTAAATAAAAACTGTGGGACTAGTGCACTAATTAGAATTTCAAAATTTTTCAAAATAAATCCCTTTTGAAAACTTGAGACTTTTTTGGACATTTTTATAACTACTACAGAATTTCTAAATTAAATGAAATTTTCATTTTGCTACTGGCTAGGGATTTGGTCGTGATAAAGGATTTTTCTGCAAAGACACTTCAAAAATAATTAATTCTCCCAATTTCTCAAATGCGAAGAGAAATGCCACATGCTAGAGGTCTCCCATAAGGCCTTGTTTAGAACCTAAATTTTTGGAGTGAAATTTAACAATTTATAATTTTTTAGAAAAGGTGAAAGACGATGTAATTTTTAGTCTTTGAATTACAATTTACAAGCAACCACAAAAAGTATCTAAACCTCAATGGAACTTGACATCGGAAAAGTCTACCGTGGCACTCGTACTGATTATCAAGTACCCTTCTGAATGAAAATTTAATATGACAAATCCCATTTGAAAAAAATGTCAGCAAAAAGTTCAGACATAATAAATATTATAGTCTCTAGAAAGCATGAACATAATAAATTTATCACCTTTCTACAAGAAAGATTCTAATGATAATATTTCTAAGCTATATTCAAAATGTTCAAAAAGTATTATCAGAGTTTTCTTGAGCCCGATCTATGATGGGGTATGATATACATACATACATACATACATATATATATATATATATAGAGAGAGAGAGAGAGAGAGAGAGAGAGATGGACTGTAGAATCATGTTCACTCTTTGCTATAACAATATTCCTTTGTGTGAGCAGTACTGTTGGAACTGGGAAACCAGCAATATTCTTGTTGAAGCAGCATCCACGAAACTCCATTCTTGCTCCATGGAGATTCTAGCAAGACCACTATTATGATATACAGAAATAACAATACTGAGATTGCTAAAGAAAGATAAGGGTAGGCCTCCTCACCAATAATATTCATACTATATTCAAATTCAGATCAGAGAGAGTTTGAAGAAGAGAGAGATGGAGATGAGTAAGATGTGATTTGAACTGCAATATATGAATATATGATATATATATATATATCGATGATCTGAGGATATTCTCTTCAGCAAAATAAATAAATAAAAAAGGAGAAAATTAATTAGTGTGAGGGAACTGCTGCTGGTGGAGTTATAATGGCAAATCTGAGTAAGGTATGGAGATGCATCATTTGAGAGTACCAATAATAAAAAGTGTATATTATATTTGCTCAAAGAAAAAAGTGTATATTATATATATATATATGTGATAATGTGTGAAAAATAAATAGAAAATAGAATATTATATTCTATATAATATCTATACACATTTTATTGATCATGTGGCCGACATGTGGCCGACATGTTCATGCATGAATCAGAGAATACTTTCTTTCTTTACATAGTTACATGTATCTTGAGAGGAAAAGGAAAATAATAATAAAAAAGTGTTGCATGCATCTTCTTTATTCCATTATTCACATACATAAGTACCAGAATTGCATTTTGACAGCTGTTTTGTTTTATCATCCGAGGGTATGTAATATAGTAGTATCCAAAGGAAAAAAAAAAAAAAAGAAACTATATATGGTAGCATATCATCAGCAAGCAAACTTTCCAACATCCTAAGGATTGTGTGTTTGTCATTGTAGCTAAAATATAGTTTTTCAAAAAAATTAAATAAAGTATGACTTAGGCTTTGACTGACGGTATTTTTGTCTTTTTATTTCGTTTTGATTTGGATTAAAAGGGGTTATATTAGCATCCCAATTGGCTTAAATGCACTATGCTTATTAGCAAAAAAAAATTAGATTAGACAAAATAATATGTCTAAAAATTACTACTTTAAAAACACACTAATAAAACTGAGTGAATAGAAGGTTAAGAAAATACCTTCGCCCCCTTCTTCTCAAAAATTTCTCTTCATTCTCTTTATAACTCTTACATATAAAGATTTACATTCTGTCAGAGATATAGATCCGGTCTTCTTCTCTAGCAAGACTTTTTCTTTTATTGTTTTCTTTTTCATTTTTATTTTCAATAATCATTCTTACGTGTGAAGACATAAGTCACCATAGATTTAGATCTATGAGTATTTTAATTTTAGATTATATTTTGTTGTAACACCACACAATCAAACGCTATTAATTTAAATTCTATAGTGAATTTAGATCTAACCTCACGCAAGAAAATAAAATAAAAACATAAGATTTATCGTAATTTGACTACAAATTGTAGTCTACATCTACGGCATTAACAGGCATTCCACTAAAAAAAGAACAATTTATACTCTACAATTGACGTCTACCTTGAAAGCACCTAAAAACCTATTAGTACATTTTTTTGTTTTCACTAATCCGAAAAACCCATGAACCCATAGTTATATTTTTAACTTTCTCTATCCCAGAAACTCCAAGAGCCCTTTCTCACCAAAGTTAAATTGTTACTCTCTCTAGCTCTTTCTTTATTTGGCTCTCCCTCTCTCGTCAAATTAGAGCTGCCCATAGAACACCATACATATAGACAAAACAATTGCTAGAGTTATATTTATTCTAGGACTCTAAACGAACCCACGACTAAAAAGTCCTAAACCATCCCAAGTACTCCTATTACCGTATATCCAATAGCAAGAGTCCACAACTAATTGGAAACACTTCAATATACGTGATTACACTTAGCTCTTAGAGTCCTAAGTTACTAGGAGACTTTGAAGGATACTCACAATATCAACATATTTGTTATATTTTTTTTCGTACAGTTTTTTATATCTATCTTTTAGATTTAAGATTTTTGTGATCCAGATCTAGAAGATTTTATGCAGTTCAATATTAATTTTCACAAAAGATCTATCACAGTATCAGTCGAAATTCTGATAGCGAAAGATGATTTTGAAGAGTAAGAGGTATTCATCATAAAGCTCCAATTATATTTTATGTTGGGTTATCTATTTCCTCCATCGTTAGTCGAATACAATAGTTTTGCCTCTATATTCATTAACTATAATGGAACATTTGTATTTTAATTATTGTATTAATTGAGTTATTGTACTGAATTATTCATTTGATAAATAAAATTTTTGTCTTATTATATAAAGAAAAAACACTAATTACACCCTCTCCTAAACAAGAACTTTAAGCCAATTTTTTTTCTCTCTTTGTTCTCCTCCTCAATCTCTCCACGGAGTCCAACAATTACCATATCACATGTTTACACCTCCTATTTATTTATTTTGTACTTGAAGAGTTTTTCTTTTATTTCTTTGGGATTATTTTCATCTTATCCTTTTTGTGATTTTGAACATTTGTTTTCTTGTGCTGCTTAGTTATGGTTCTTGTTTTACACTAATTTCTGTATTTGATGACTATACAAATTCTTCGATTGTTTTAATTTTGTGTTCTAAATGGAGGATTTTTTTTTTTCCTTTCCATGCAATAAAATATAGTAAAAATAATAAACCAAAATGTACCACAATTAAGGAAATAAAATTGCGCATTCTTCATTGTCTTCAGATCAAAAGCTTTAATTGTTTGTGTGCGGGTTTTTTTATTAAAATTTTATTTTTTTATTATTTATTTTATTTTTTTTTGGGGTAGGTGGAGGAGGATGGAAGTTTAGTTATTAGTTTTTAATCATGGAATGAGGTGCCTAGATTCCAAGTTCTCATTTATAATATCTAATCATTTAGTAAATTTGCACTAAAATAAATATTTTGACGACAAATGGTACCTCTATATCTAGTGTGGTGCAAATATAATTACGTTTTGAGTAAATTTTTTTTTCGGATACCTTTTGAGTAAATTTTGATTCAATTGTTCTTTTTTTTTTTTTTTGTATAATCTGAAATATATGAGAGGAAGATTTTATTTGTTCTTTTCAAAATGAAAAGTAAATTGTTTAATATTAGTAAAAGCGAATGAGGTTTTGGTAATCATCTTATATATAATTGATGAATATCATTTAAATTAGTTATACTTCTTTTGTATTTTACCATTTCAATTTTTTTATTAAAAAAAAACTATTATATCTTTGTGTTTCAAAAATTTGATCAATAAGTATCATCAAATTATTTATTAATTCATGTATTGAGTCACATAACAAACTATTTAAATGATATATAAAATTTCAGTTTGATTCAAACAAAAAATATTAATAGGTGTTTTCTATTGATTATGCGTCATATGTGGCAAAATTCTCATGACTAAGATTGTTGGAACTTTTACTCTTCTCTCGTTTGGTAGATAATATTGGATTGGACTATTGTTTAAAATAAGATTGTATACGTTTGGCGCTAAGTGGGACAAAAAGGTGATAAATCAAATGTCTATTTAATGTTCGCTTAAATTTATATATCATTATCTTTTGTGCCAGGAAATAACAATTGTTTATTACAATTTAGTTTCTAAAGAATTGATTTATTAATTTTAAACAAATTATTAAATATAAAAAAATAATACGATAAAAACAACTTATTTAAAAATATATATATACACAACTATTGCAGTTATAATAAATTTTAAATTTTAGGAAAAATAATATGTTATTTTGTCTTAATGAGTTTGATGTGACTATAATAGAAAAAAGACTCCATCAAGTTCTTAAAAATAGGCACCACCGAATATGTTAAAATATCAAATATGTGCCTAAAACTTATTCATATTCTTTTAAAATTTGAATAAATTGAAAATAACCAAAATAAGTAAATAAATAACATTAAAAGCATATAAATGAAAATATGTAATTAAGATTTTTTTTAAAATTTTAATTAAGAAATATATTTAAAATTATATATAGAATGTCTAAATGTGGGCCAATAGAAATGTGGGTCGGGCCGGGCCGAGCCTGTAGGCCTATGAATGAGGCCCACCCAGCCCCTACTATATGTAACGAGCCGGCCCAGGCCCACATAATATGGGTTGGGCCGGGCATGTGGGCTTAAGACTGAGGCCTAGTCCGTCACTTACTATATATAACGGGACGGCTCGGGCCCACATAATGTGGATCTCAGCTAGGCCGGTATCATGCTTTTTCTTTGAAATGTGGGTCAGCCTATAAAGTCTAGCTTACATTGATGTCTCTAATTATTTGAAGTAAAAGATACTTAATTTATGAGTTAAATATTCACCCATCAATGACAACCGACATTGTCCAAGATAAGCATTATAGGTTTCACCTGCAGCAGGATTATACATATTGAATATTAATGCAACATCTTGTAAAGAGAATGGATTGGTGGGTTTTGGCTGTTATCTGGGATTCGGGTGGTATAGTTGTGGTTTTCTCTTATGGGTATTTCAATGGTGCTTACACTACTTTTCACGCTGAATTGATGGCTTTGAGGGAAGGTTTAATTCTAGCTTCAAATTGTAGTCTTTCTATTGATATTGCTGATAGTGATGCTTTGAATGTTGTTAAATTTATCAATAATAGTTCGTTTGACTTTTTTGATGGTTTGATTGTCAAGGATATAGTTGATCTTATCTAACTTACAGGAGGCGGTAGTTGTTGTCATATTTTCTGTCAGGCAAATATGGTAGCCCACACTCTGGCGTTTGTATAACTTGAATTTGGTGTTTCTTATTCTAGGATTGGAGTTTATATTCTCTCTATTTTGTTTGATAGTACTGGAAGCTAATTTGGCCTCTCATTAATAAATTCCCTTGAAGGATCTTTTCAAACAAAAGAAAAAAAAGAAAAAAAGAAAAATGTAATTGATCTAGAGTGAATCTAAACTAAAGTATTATTTGCTTACTGGAGGTTCCACGTACCAGTTTTTTCAATATTTTTTTATGTGAACTTACATGACAAGTGAGTTGTTAATTTACCTATTATTTATCTTAAATAATGTTATTAATTAATAAGATAAAATTGTATAGATAAAATCAACTGAAAGTACCAAAACCTTCAATTGAATTTTAGCAAAATACCAGATTTGATGTCCAATATTTTTAGAAATATAAAACATAGCCCAATAAATTATCTAGAAAAACCACAACCAAATAACTTAAATGTCAAATCATTCTCGAAATAGATATTTTTTTTATTTAGAAAATAATTTGTGCTTGGTTATAAGATTAAGGTGATAAGTAGACTATTTGATTAATTTCGATTAAAGGTGTATATTAGTGTCATTTCACAAAATTTTGACCAAATTTGACCTAAGAGATAATTTTAACCCAATTTGACAAATGATCGGGGATATATTTTGTAGCTTAAGTACAAGGATAGAACTAGTATTTTGCTAAATATATGGGAGATATTTGGTAATTTCCTAAATTTAATTGCATTAACCAATTATGTGGTATTGAACTAGTAGATTACAAAGTCAGGATTTTGTTAAAATTGAGGAAGAAATATTTTCACCATTCTGTTGTTAAGATATACAAAGGACACACATTTCCTCGAAAGGTATATAAAAACAAAAGTTGTCAAGCTTCAATAATTTCAGGATATATACCGGTATAAGTTCGAAAATTAAGTTTCACAAAACTCATTGAAGAAAACAATTTGAGTTGGTTAATTAATTAGTCCCTGTGTAGTGTACCTACTCATACAATATAAATAAATCAAGCAATGGAGACATTAGTAATTTGCTCAAACTAAATCCATGATTTTTAGGAGTAAACTACATATATATATATATGCTGACTTTTAGAGATATATATTCTCACGGATACTTTGATTTAATTGTTTAAGAGATCAATTGCATATCCTTGACGAAGATATGCATTTTGGTGTATTCATTGAGTATGCAATTAATTGAAAAATCGGATGTTTGTTGAGTACTACAGTCCACAGTCTTTTCTAGACCTAATCTAGTTTGGTTTCTTCAAGGTTTCAAGCTACCCACAAATAAAAAAAAATTAAAAAAAAAAAAGCTAGTTTTGGTTGTTGTGGCCTTAAAATTCTTTGTTTGAACATCAATATATATGATCACATTCCCAAACTTTTGACTTGAATTGGTATACCAACAAAGAAGCTGACCATTCCGTTTTAGTGTCTAAAAATCAATGTCTAAACACTTTTATTTGAAGACTTCTGATTTGATTCTCGAAGTAAATTTTATTTTTTTTCAGAAGGGTCTCGAACTTTATTTTTTGATGATCTTGACCATATAATACTACTTTTTTTAAGGTTTCAAATTAATCTGCACCACTTAGATGGGTCCTTACGCTGCTTTACTTTCTCTTAATGTAATTTATTAATTTAATTGTCTAGTGCATTGGAATTCTTTGCATATTTCCTGGACCTTTCCCTTATCATTTTTAACCTTTTCCTTTATTTTCCGATCTATTCACTTTTTTGTTGGTGGCCGTCTTTATTGTTTATTAATGGTTAACGCAACGTGACAATGACCATAATAATTAACCTAAAGCTAGGTCCAACATATATAAACTCACATTGGAAAGAGAAAGCTGTATTGTATACTTTGTTGATCATTCTTTAAAAGACAATGTATTCTACAGCAAGATCAACTCAAGAACTCCAAATAGCCACATCAAATGATCTCTTGATCCCCCAATCATCACAAGAAAATATTGATCATTTTGAAGAGTACTGTTCATCTAATTCAACTTTTCCTGAAAAATACAGATTTTCTAACGATTCGTTTCATCCCTTGGTTGGTGAGTTGTTAATAGCTTCCTTGTTATCTTTGTTTGGAAACTCATATCATCAATTCTTAGACAATAAAACCACTTATACTACTCTTTCCCATGAGAGTTTTGGTAAGTCTTCCTATTCGTTATCGAACACTTCTTCTCCAATTAGTACAACCAACTCTTATTCTTGGATTCTTGATTTCGACAAAGCGAATTACTCGGTCTCTTTGCTGAATCTTGATGTGGAAGATTCCGAGTTGGTTTCGGATACGGATCAGGTGGAGTTTGATCATCTTCAATCATCCGGTTTTCCAAGCCCATCTTACAAAATCATCAGCTGGCCAACTAGACATAGTAGTAGTACTGTAACTTCTACTGAAGTTCGAGAAGACATAGAAGATGATTTCGAAGATTTCGATTTCAACAGACCACTTTTCTGGCCTTTCGAGAGAAAGTTCGATTGGAATTCTAAAGAAACTTGGCGTTGCTTCACCATGTCACCACGTAAAAACATCAAAACGGTATTTCCAAGTAGTACTCCTGATGATCATCATGATCCTCATAGTTTTGAGCTAAGCCTCCATCAAAGGGAAAGGCCTCATTTCAAGTTGGAATCAGCAGCATCAAATAAGATTATGGAGAGGAGACAGAAAAACGACAACGTGACTAATTCGCCTTCAAGGTTCACCAGAGCAACCAAGAATAATAATTCTGTGAAAATTGTACCTCTAGAAACTGAAAATGACATTATTGTAGAATCGAGATCAGGTAAGAAATCTCCTGTGGTTAAGAAATCAGATAATTTGGATTGGAATTATTTCTCGAGGGAAGACTTTGGATCAAAGGCAGAACTCCCCATTGAGATGTTGTTGGGCCTAGATGAGTTTGATGGGCGTGAGGGAGTTGATTCTGAGTTTAACCAAGATGATTTCTCACTCCATGAATCTCTCTCCTGATGTGTAGCTTTTAATATATATACATATTATAGAGTTTGGTCAAGGGGTATTACAAATAGGGATGGCAATTCGTGTTGTCGTGTCATATTCGTGTCGTGTCGAGGCATATATATAACGAGTAATTACCAAACCCAAACCCGACACGTTTATTATTCGTGTCATGATTTGTAAACCCACACCCGACACGCTAAATAAACAGGTTAACCTGTGAGCGACACATTTAACACGTTATTTAAATAGGTCGTATTCAGATCGTGTCCAACGTAACACGATCTGCTAACCTGTATACTGTTAACCCGTTAATTGAACTCAATTTAACATATTAATGTTAAATATGTTGTATTTGGTTCAACTTGACATAACGTATTAACCTATTAATTTTAACATGTTAACCTATTTCACATTTTCAATATAACTTGATATAATCTATTAACTTATTTTATATTTCCAATATACCCAAGCAACCATAATCAAATAAATATAACATACAATTCAAAGTTTAAAACCAAAATAAAACTTTCAAGTTTTAGTACATAAAACATAAAAGGGAAGTTTTAAGTCTTGGTACACACAAGATAATACAATGTCTCAAAAAATTTAATCGTGTTAAACGGGTCAATTTCGGGTTTAACAGGTTAACCTGCTAATGACCTATTATTTAATCGTATTTAATCGGGTTTAACCTGTTTTGACCTGTACCTGTTTAAGACAAACCCAAACCCGCTAACTTCGTGTCGTTTTCGAGTCGTGTTATCGTGTCGTGACCTAAATTGCCACCCTTAATTACAAAGCTAAAGAGTCTTAATGTGATTTTCCCTTTTTCTGTTTCTTTTCTTCTTTTTGCATGAAAACGAACAATTATCTCTTTAAATAAATCATAATATTAACATTACGTCTCAATAGAAGAAAACAGTTGCAATAAATTTCTTGGGTATAATTTCTTGTAATTAGGGTCTTTCTTGATATAATATATATACACATATATAAATATCAACATCAACAAAATTATATTGAAAAAGAAAAATTTATTAATTAATATCTTACGTCATCAAAATTGTTGGAATTCACAATTATGATCTATGACTATAGAGTTTAATATGATTATATGACATTTTAGTCTAGTTAGGAATTGTGTTATGAGTTAATAACGTCAACAATAATTAATTTATTAGATATGTTTGACGGATAACATTGTATTATGTTGTATTATATGAGTACGTTCATGTCCTTTAACATAAAGCTCCTTTCGTAAGAAAAAAATCGAGGGTTGAAAAGAGAAAAAAGAAGATGATATTTATACATTCTAATCTTATACACCAACTTTCGAAATGTTGCAATAGGACATATTTTTATCTATTTTTTTTTCCGGTTCTTTAATGGTCTTTGCTGAAGTAAGGAATGATGATTATATGTAAAGACGCATATATGTATACGCTATATCACTCATTGACTTCAAAATAATTCATCTTCAAAAAAGTCCTTTGTTAATTGCTTTGTTTATATGAAGGGTCTTAACATTTTTGGGAACGATTAAAAATAATAACTTTTTTTTGGAATATGTGTTGATAAACTCGAAAAAAAGAGAAATAACAAGATTGCACGACAGAAATTAGAAGACGAATCAGATTAAGGAATCTTTTTCTATTTTTGGATAAAAGTAGTTAATAGGGCAATAAAATTTAACGGTATTAAACTAGGTAAAATAAATGTCAAATATTCTAAACTACTCCAAAATTTTTCTAGCTAAGTAACCTTTAAATTAATATCCAACGGTCGAAATGTTTGTAAGAGTTTTTTGCAAAATACAATTTTACCATAGTGTATTTTAGGAAATATACCATTCATAATAATTTTTAGACAAATATACCTTTTTAAGTTTTAAATTATTTTAAATACAAAAATACCCCTAGCATTTATCTTATCAAAAGGTCTATATTTCGACTAGATATGTGAGGTCGAGTTGCTAGACACCTTGTCTAATGCCTCTCGACAGTCGTATGTCTAACACTTTTGACATCATGTCTATCCCATAACATTCAAGTAGGGAACCAGATCTAACTAGACATGAGAGGTCAAGTTATTAGATATCTTGTTTAGTGCCACTCGATACTCGTGTCTAATGCTCCTGACACCCTGTCTAGTACTCAATATTTATACTTTTTTTTTTTTCTGATTAAGTTGCTAGACTTTTTTATTTAGTACTCGACACTATGTCTAGTACTTTCGACTTAAGGATATATTAGTACTTTTGTACATCTTTTTTTTAAAAAAGATATAGTTACCTAAAAACTATAAAGAGGGTGTCTTTCACCTAGTTTCCCAATTTTATAACTATTTATAGGTATTATGCACAATTTTCATCAGCTCAAGTTATAGCATCAGATTGTATAGAGCGAGCTAATCCTGATTGAATTTAAACTCCTTGAAGCTTTCCTCTTAGAGCCGAGCTTCTTCCTCGTCATATAAACTAGCCCGCGTACGAGTTGGTTGCGCCAGTTATGCAGAAAATCCGAGCAAATCATGCAGAAATCAAGGGATTTAAATCCAGATTTTATCTTCTTGATAATGACACGATTTTAGCTGATTAAATTCAAAGTAATACTAACCTTATATGTAAAAGGGAATCAAATCTCTCTCAACCTATAGATACACCGCTGATGGATTGAGATAAGTTAGTCAAAACCCTACTTTTATAGGATTGATACTTTCTCTCAATAATATTATTGATTATAATAGACATAGGCTTTTTAATCAAAGAATAAACCACTATAAAATCTTGTGTCTAATTCTTGATATTAACATTATGCATTAAATTCAGTAATCACATTGTTGAACCAATTTTTGGCATCAACAATGGGTAAATAAAAAAAAAAAAATCTTGTAGTAAAATGACCGAATTTTTGACCCATTTTAGGCAAATGTCAGTTTTATAAATGTTTTAATAAATTGACCAATATATCAATGTATGTACCACAAGCGTAAAATATAAACTACATAAACTAAAATAAATATACAAATACATATACCAATTACTAAGTGTAAAAATACATTTCGGTGATTTAGTTATAAAAAGAGACAAATCCATATTTAATTAAAACCAGATTAAAAAAAAAAAAAAAAGAAAGGACAAACAGTCTAATTTCCCATCTGGGTTGGACCCATAAACAAAACGATGCGTTTTGGGCACCTGCTCTTGCCCGCGTCAGTCCAGTAGTCCAAATACCAAAAAGAGTCTCTTAAGCCTTAAACCCTAAACCCCCAAAATCCTCAGGTCCACCCCTCCTCGCCGTTCTCAGCTCCGCTCGTTCGTTTCTATCACCGGATTATGGCAATGGACCTAAAGACAACGGAGCTTCTGAAAGAGGTCCAGCTTCACTACTCACCCGCATTCTCCAAACTCGTTAACGACACCGTTTCAGCTATCAAAGAATCCATTGCTAAAATCCCTCGAGACCTTCAGGTTACTACTCACTGTCTTGCTCTTATGCATATTATCCATTAGTTTTTTTGTTTTGTTTTTTTATATATTTTTTAAAATTAAAATTTGTTATCGGATTGATTCTGGGCAGGTTACAGCAGATGTTGCTCCGGGCTTTGTCAAAGACATTGGCGCAGACAAAGTGGAGTTCAAATTTAAGAAGCCCAAATCCATCGAAATCGGTGGGAGTTATTCCATTCAGTGCATTGCAAAGCCTGATATAAATGTCGATCTTTTCGTTCGCTTGCCCAAGGTATTCGATTTTAACCGAATAATCTCACTTTGTTTATCAACAGAGAGCTGGTAAAGCTTATTTTAAATAAGATATTCGTAACAAAAACACATTAGGTAAAGTTATTTTAGCGTGACAAATTGTAAAATGCACAATACAATTATCCGAATGTGACCAAGAAAAAATTATGGGGAAATTGAAACCTGTTTCGACCGATTTTATCTCGAAAGTATCTCGTTTGTTTTTACGAATAGTTGAAGTTACAAAAAGTTTTTCAGTCAACTTTTGGGGTTTATTCTCATAGAAGAGGAGATAAACATATTCTTAATAATGTTTTTGCTTTTTTTAAGGAGTGCTTCCACGAGAAAGACTATCTGAATCACCGGTACCATGCCAAGAGATGTCTTTACCTCTGTATAGTAAAGAAGTATCTGACGTCTTCTCCATTAGTTCATAAGGTTGAGTGGTCCACTCTGCAAAATGAGGCACGGAAACCTGTATTGCTTGTTCATCCAGGTTCGCTTTTTTGTGAAACTATTTATTATCATATTTTCGAAACCACTGATAAATTTAGAATGGTGTACACGTGAGACGGACATTTTACATGCTAAATTTTTAACTTTAAAATATATGTTACAGCTATGAAGCCTGTTGAAGTGCCTGGATTTGTCGTAAGATTAATTCCTACAGCGACTTCTCTTTTTAGCATTTCGAAGCTCAACCCTGAGCGAAACAATGTCCGTGCTTTGAATCAAGGTAGCATGTGGTCTTAGTTCAAGAATGTTTTTAATTTGTGGGAAGTCTGGTGATGTTTTGAAAATATGCTGATCAAATAATGGAACCTTCTTGAAGGGGGCATTTCACAACCAACACCTAAATATAATAGCAGTATTCTTGAAGATATGTTAATGGAGGAGGCTGCAGAGTCTGTCAACAAAATTTTTCTTGGATGGAAGGAATTAGGAGAGGCTTTGATTTTGCTAAAGGTTAATTTTCAGACATTTTTTAAGAGGGGGGAAAAAAAAGAAAAGCAATAGCAATAGGTTTGTAACAGTTGTTTCTTACTGATGTAGGTTTGGGCTCGACAAAGGACTTCAATATACGCACATGATTGTTTGAATGGATTTTTGCTTTCTTTCATATTAGCCAACCTTGTAAATAGAAACCAAATTAACAAGTCTATGAAGGCAATGGAGATAGTTCGTGTTACATTGCGCTCCATAGGTATGCATTTTTCTTATTGTTCTTTTAATAGTGTACTTGTCCTTCTTTACGCTAATTCAAACCACAAGCTTAAGCATTGATCTTTAACTATGTGAAATTTAGGCTCCTTTCCCTTACTTTCAGATTAGATCTATATGTTTTCTTCTTTTCACCATTGTAATGTTTGTAAGAGCACTTGTTTTTGTGAGTTAATTGAACATGAAGTGCTTAGTTTTCATTATTTTAGTTCATCGAAACTTTAGAAATTCTACATTTTATTGATTTATATGCACATAGGTCTACCATGATGAATTAAATTACTAACTGTTTTATAACAGCATATTAGGATATAATACGTATTCATTATTGATGTTGCATATACAGCTAGTCCAGGTTTTTGGACACGTGGACTTTACCTTCAGACGAAAGAACAGAGTGCTATTTCTAAGGTCTGCTGTTATTGTTTATTTATGTCATTAGGAAATGGTTTTATACTTTTATTGATATTTATTGTTTCTCTTATTAATAACTTTTGTTCCAAATAATTTGAAATAGTTGAAAAGAAAAACAATCTTTCAATTTTATTGGCTGGAAAAGTGCAGTTTTGCTAACTTTGTTCCTTGGATTTTTTTTTTTTTTTTCAATTTCATTATTTGTTTGAAAATTGTAGCGGATGTCTTGTCCTTTCTGCTTCATTTTGTATATGTGGATGCATGTTAATTATGAGCTTCTAATTGCAGGAAAAGATGCAACTTAACCAGAAAAGTACAGCATTTAATCTAGCTTTCAGGATGACAACAGTTGGTTGCATCCAGGTAATAAAAGTCAAGAATAAACCTTTTCCATGTAATAGAATTTTACATTGTATAAGGCTTGAATCTACTTCTAACTTCAGCTTCAAGACGAGGCTACTTTGACACTTCAATGCTTTGAGAAATGCGGAGACGGTGGATTTGAGGAGACTTTTATTACTAAGATTGACTTTCCTTCAAAATATGACCATTGCATAAGGTATAGCTTTTATAATTTAATGCTCATAGCCACTTTAGAAGTTATGATCCTTAAGAAGCTTCATGTTACGCTACTTCTATTGATCTCTAATGTTTACTCAATCACAAATTGAAGAATGGTGATAAAACTAGTTGAACTAGGGTAATCAAGAGTTACATGCAAGAAAAATATTGATAAGCGGTAACCATGGGAGGAAGACTGGCTATGATTTTATGACTTTGAATCCAACGGAGACAGGATTGTTCATTCATGACTAACTAGAAAAAGGAATATAATTTTCTATAACCATATCCACAACTTAAGGTTCTCATGATGTGTATTTATTGCAACTTGCCATATTCATTGAATTGAGAAATATAATGTTTTACAATATTTTGAGCTGCATTGTTTCCTTTTGTTTGTTGTTTTGTTTAGATTGAATTTGAAAGGAAGAAGTGAGGTTTTTTCCTCGGGATTTTGCTTGGATGATGAATGTTGGAGAGTTTATGAGCAGAAGGTTCATAATGTTCTAACTGAAGGATTGAGTGATCGAGTGAAGCTCATTCGTGTTATATGGAGAAACACACCATCAGAATCCATTATAGAAAATGTATCGATAAATCTTGACTTTTAGCATTTAATATAATAAATTTGTTATCTGCTTCATTAATTAATACTGCAATTGGCATATTACCACAGGGCTTATCTAAATTCAGCTCAGAGCCATTGCTTATTGGAATTTCAGTTAGCTCTTTAGAAAAATCTTCTAGGGTGGTTGATATTGGTCCAAATCCTGAAAATAAAGAGGAGGTAGCTCATTGCGTATTCAAGATTATTATTCAAGTTGTTTATTTGTGCAAATATTAATTTTTACTATTTACATCAGGCTGTCAAGTTTCGGAAGTTTTGGGGGGATAAAGCAGAGCTTAGGAGATTTAAAGATGGCACAATTGCAGAAAGCCTGGGTGTGGATTTTTTATCTTTTAGCTTCTTTTAATTGAGCTTAGTTATATGAATTGCCTTGGTCTTCTTGCAAAGTTCTAATATTAGATTGACATGGTGATTATGTTTGTATCTCTTAGTTTGGGAAAGCAAGCAGTGGGAAAGGCATTTGGTTCTGAAAAGAATTTCCGAATATGTGCTTACTCGTCATCTTTCTCTACCGAAAGAGAACATCGCAAATATTGTGGACCAACTTGATTTCTCTTTGGTTCATGGATCTACGGGTAATAGTCATTTCTTTTAGCTTTTGTAGTTTCTTCGAAGCTTTTGCTTTGCTTCTCTTAGCATTGTAATTGATTTACAAAAACAATTCCTTAGATCCTATGTCATATTCTGCAAGTTTGCTCGAGGCCTTTGAAGTTTTATCGAAGCGTTTGCGTCTCATCCAAGATATTCCCTTGAAGGTCTCAACTGTGCAGCCTTTAGACTCAGGTATGCGTTTTTAGCTGAGAAGCTGTCTTTCCCTGTGTTGTGATATAACTTTTCTTTCCTAATATTTATCTAAAGTTTTATTCTTATTGATCTTTACTGTATGTTGTGAATGTAAGAACTGAATGCTGATATCCTAAAATTGTTGAGTAACATAACTTTTTAAATGAAGTTTTGGCTTGAAACTGGTTGTGATCGTATATGATCTCTCTATTTTCTATGTTATTTTGAATAACTAAAACATTTTTGGATGCTAGACAGTAAGTTCTTATATGAACTGATGATAAGTGTTGAACGATTTTCTTATAGACATTTTTTCCCCGTACACAGCCACATATAGATATGGAGCAATTTTCTGTTACCCTTCACATTGCATATTTCTCTTTGACTTATCCAGATCTATTCTATAAAATCTATTTTTGATTTGCTTTTGAATGGTAATTTACGCTGTAAAACTTTTTATATGGCTATTTCTTTGCCTCTCTGCTGAACAGTCAAGGTTTTTGCCTTATCTTGTTCCAGCTTTTAGGTTTACATCTGTTTTCCCGCCTGAACCTCATCCACTTGCAAATGAAAAGGGTGGTGTTCTTAGACTATCTAGGTTCACTCCTTCCTGCATTCAGCCGCTGGAAGTTATGATCCAGGCATGATTCTTTATTGACCAGTTATCTTGACTAATCCTTTTTAATTTTTCAAATAGAATTCTTTTAATTAATAGCTGAAAACTTGTTCTCGTCTTATTTTAGTTGGAAGGTTCTGGGAACTGGCCTATGGATGAAGCGGCAATTGAGAAAACTAAATGTGCCTTCCTTCTTAAAATTGGACAAAGGTAGGTATAGGCTTCAAAATTGATTACCTTTTCTATAATTTTCCAAAAGCTTAATCTAACGTTACTCTCATGGCAGTCTTAAAGATAATTGGGGGATGAACTGTACTGCTACAGAGGATACTGTAGATGTTCTCATGTCTGGATATGCATTTCGTCTTAAAATTTGGCATGAAAGAGGCCTGACTTTATTGAAAAGGGAAAGTAAGAAGTCTGGCTTGCTAATCTTGGTTTTTTCATCCGACTCTTCTATTTTGGTGCTAACCTTGAGAACTTGCATGTAGCTGGAAGTGATCAAGTGAAGAGGGTCTCCTCTATGGATAAGGAACTTTTCTTTCGCAGCCAGCATTCGAGCATGACTAATGGTCTACAGGGTCGTTATCCAGTATTTGGGCCAGTNATATCTTGTTTGGTTTAATATGAAGGCTTGCAAAACGATGGGTTGCTTCACATCTATTCTCAGCATGCTTGGTGGAGGAGGCAATTGAGCTCTTGGTTGCATATCTTTTTCTGAAGCCTTTACCACATGAGGCTCCATGCTCACGGATCACTGGATTTTTGAGGTGACCTTTCTCTTTCCAATTTAAGCCAATTAATTACTAGCAGTACTTGCAGCTAGGAATCATTTCAATTGTCTCCTTGCTAACTGTGTCCTCTGTGCTGCATGGAAATTTTTTCAACAGGTTTCTACGACTACTATCAGACTATGACTGGACCTTTTCTCCACTAGTTGTTGACATCAATAATGATTTGGGTAGTGATGGAGAGAAAGAGATAACTGTAAGTTCTGTTGTCCAGAATTCAAATATTATTGTTGGCCCCTTCCTTTTGCGATCTTCTTCTTAACCCCCCTTTTTTTTTCCCTTTAACCACTGAATACAACCATTTTTTCAGGAGAACTTTATGTTGACCAGAAAAACTTATGAGACAAATGCACAAGATATTGAACATGCTATGTTCGTCGCTACAGTTTATGACAGGTCATCTGAGGCTTGGACCAGATTCTCACCAAACTCATCGGTTAGTTATCCTGATTTACTTGAACTGCATGACTCTTTTTTTGCTCCTGTGTAAAAAATGTTCAATGTTCAGTCTGGATCCTGATCAACTATTCACCTTTCTAGTCTCTGCTCATTTTCATTAAACTAGACAATTCACCTTTCTGGACTCTACTCTTTTCCTTCTATTCCATTGAAAGTCAGTTTCTCAGCAAATGTCACTCACAGCCACGCAATGTTCTGTCTCATCTAATAATATCAAATAAATAATACGGACTTAGTAAACCTGCTAAACATGCAGAAGAACAATTTACCGAGAACAGATTTCTAGAAGTTTCTTTATGAGAATAAGTTGTTCATGTTGGCTCTATTTGAAATTTAAATGCTTAAACATGCTGCCTAATTTTTGTATGAACATGCCTAGTACAGGAGATATGGCTGTTATTGTTTGCTGCTGTTCTTTTTCTTTCCCCCCCTTCAATGTATATTTTATATTTGGATTTTGTTGAATTAAAGGAGCTTAAGAGACTGGTAGCTTATGCTCGAAGCAGTGCAAACTTGTTGACAAAACTTGTATTGGAGGATCATAGCGATTCTTTAAGATGGGAGGTGAATATTGATGCCTTTATCAAGTTCTGTCTTGTTTTTTTCATGAATATTTCTATATATCTATAAAATAATTCTTACTATGGGACTTTTCGCTTGCAGGGTCTTTTTCGAACTCCTTTGAACAACTTTGATGCAGTGGTTCTTCTCCATAGAGATAAATTACCTCACCCCCAGCGTCTTCTGTTCCCATCCGAGTTAAAACAGGGTATGTTATAGTGGTACCAGAATTGGCATGGTTACCCAATTTTTCTCATTTTCCCATTCGTGGAAAAGCTATCCTCAACTTCTGTTATTCGAAACTCAATATGGATTTGTTGACCAGGGATGTATGTGGCAAGGGGGAATCCTAGCAAGATTTTCCATCCGTTCCTCTTACCTGGAGACTTGAAAGGAAGCTCAGAGGAAGTAAGAAATAAGCTACTGGTAGATTTTGATCCATTGAGGTGCTTTCTTGGGGATCTAAAGGCAAGTGCTAATTACCAAGGAGTGCATTGATATTTTGAACTTTGCATCATCGATCGTAGTTTATGACTTGTATTTTTCTTATATGAATGTACGCAGGAGGAGTTCTCTGGTACATTCAAGCTATGGTATGATTCTCTGGGAGGTGATGCTGTTGGCATAACATGGGGGACGTATAATTCAAAGGTTCGGTATTTTTGTACCCTAACAATGAAATGTATTTTTGTATTTTACTCGTCTGCATATTAGTCGTCTTTTTTAACAAATTTTAATCAATTGTACTTGTATGCATATTACTGATCATATTAACAAATCTTACATAACTAAAATCTTTAATTCCTGAATGTACATATTGCAGAAACGAGAGCCGGAAGACACAAGCGAGGAAGAGAAAAATCCTAGCAAGGTGTTGAAAGGTGTTGGTGAAGCTGGAAAAGGGTTTGTGAGGAGTATTCATCTTCTCAAAGCCCCTAGGCCAACGAGTTAAATTTTGTGAGGGTTTGTGAGGAGTATTCATTCATCTTCTCTCGACAGTTAACACTCATCTCAAAAGGGCGGGCTCAGATGTAATATCAATTTTGTTTTCTATTCATTGTTTTACTTGCTTATTTAATCTTATAGTTTTTTTTTCTTCATCATTTTTGCTCATGAAATTTAGATCGGAAAGATAGCTAGATGGATGTTTAGTGTACATATAATAGCAGAAAGAGTGTATGCGATGCAGATTTTGCTTCACTACCTCCGTTGTTCATGTAATTGTGTTATTGGCTTGGTGAGACTCCAATGTAAGTCAATGTCCCACCTAAGACTTCCCAAACTGTTGGCACGTTGATGCGAAATCTAACCATCTAAAACACTTTCGGTGAGGCAGTTTTGTATTTGAGCCGTGTATATTTTTACCATGGTGACTGTGTAAACTCTGTACTTGAAAAATTAGTTGAATAATTATTAATTATCATGATATTTTAATATTAGTGTATCCTCTTGATGAATGAATTTATCGATTTTTTTTTTTTTTCTAAAATTTTATTATGTATAACTACTTAATTTTTATGATAAAAAAAATTAAATATACATAATAAAATTTTAGACAAGAAAAAAATTTGATAAATTCATTCTTCAAGAGAATATACTAATATTAAATCATGATAATCAAGTCTACAAAATTAGTTTAATAATTATTAATTATTGTTATCTTTTAATATTAGTATATTCTTCTGAAAAATGAATTTAGCAAGTCTGGGGTTTTCTCGGGTATAACAATCTATGCAGATTGTCGTTCGTGATTGTAAATCAACCACGTATTTGTATGTCACTTCTGACATTGACATTATTACAGAGGGATTCTGTAGAATTTTATGGCAGTTTTTGTCTAAAATATGTAAGCGATGATCTCCAGAGCAATGAAAATGTTGGTGTCGATATCAGGATTTCAACATTTGATTTTTAAATTCTAAATTTGGCCATTTTGGAGACATTGGGACGTGCACTACAACATATACAACATATAAAAATTTCAGGTCCAAATAAAAATTTTCAAGTTGTTAACCAAAGAGTTTGCCGAAACTGTACAGACTGGTCAAAAACTTTGAGTTCTGCAACCTAACATTTAAATTTCTTGATGTACATATGCCCATTGTGGAGAGACGGAAATGTTTTTAATAATGGCTCAAACTCGGGTTACTTTGGGAAGATGCTTTGTATGAATACGTTGTAAATAACAAAGGCGAAGTAATAAGTGACACCCTCACATTATTAATAGTCTGGTTCTTCTGCGAACACTTTGGGCCAATGAGTAATAAGTGACACCCTCACATTATTAACAGTCTGGTTCTTCTGCGAACACTTTGGGCCAATAACAATACTGCCATTCTATTCACTATTATTTCTATGTTCTTTAATGGTAGCGAGCCTCTGATTTGCTTAAGGATTTCGACCCAAAGTTTCCTGTTAATGAATAGTTTAATTTACTTTCTATCTTGTACCTAACTATTTATGCACGAATAGAAGAATGCATCTTGCTTTCGTTTTCGAGCTTTGCTTAAGCACACCCATCTCAGCTCAAGAGCTACTACACTTCGTGACCATTCTTATAAGCGACATCAGTTTCAAGAGCACCCAATATGGTATTTCTATTCTCGTGTTCCACAAACCTTCTCAACTAGTTTCACAATCAAAATTCAAAACGAGCAACAATTAGAAGAAAACTACGATACTTCAATTAGCTGTTTGGTAATACTGAATAAAGAGTAGATATAAACTGAACGAAAAAATATGCTCCATTAGAGGAGAGGCACTCGCAATCATTTCCACAAGAAGGGGGAAAAAATGTTCGGAACCTCATGACTTGCCCTCAAATAGGTAGGAGAATATCCCATCAACGTAAGCTATATGGATAAGTTGAGGATAGAAGTGAGGCAACAAAATATGGAAAGAAGTCACAATGACATTTATAAAGAAATTAGACACCAAACTGAGTTCCCATCTTCAATCCCAGCATTGCACAGACGAATGCACAAAACAATTCACTGACTTTAAAGATACAAGGAATTCTCTTTCTGCTCGCCCTAAAATATGAACTACTGAAAGAAATCAAATACTACCAAAGCATAGAGACAGGAGTTATAGTTCAAACTCAGTACATGCCTATTTCTTCCCAAATCTTTTCTTCAGCGTGCCTCATACTGAACAACTGCAACAAGAACAGTCTAAACTTGTTATATAAGTGAACTATAACTCACTAAATAGAAATGATAATAGACCATGAACTGGAAGATTAACAATGGCCCATGGAACTTGTAAGTCGAAAAAAAAAAAAAAAAAGGAAGCAGCGTGTAGCCTTTGCAACCAGTTATGATGCACAACTTTTGAAATAGACATTGATTTCGAGTTACAAGAAATAAATTTGTGTTTTCTATCAGGATCCCACAGCATGTGACCTTTGCAACCAGTTATGATGCACAACTTTTGAAATAGACATTGATTTCGAGTTACAAGAAATAAATTTGTGTTTCCTACCAAGATCTCATTTTTAATTCCAAATGTTTGAAATAAACGGAAGGATAGCAAATAATTTTTTTGCGATGGATATTTTTAGCATGAATATTGAGTGGCAATACCAAGAAACTTTCCAAAAGAATGCTAATGTAAGACCGTATGAGAATAGGGTACAAATATGAAGAACGTATGAAAAGAGAATAGAGAGAGGAGAGACAACTGAAAGAGAAGGTTGGAGCAACACTAAGTCAAGAAAGTAACCACAGTTCTCCAGATCAAAATCAATTTCACACTCCCAAATATTAATCAATCAAAATCCTATATAGTATCTCATCAGAAACACATTTTTAAAAGTTGACTATGATGTCAAAATCCGTATTTTAAAATGTTTGCCACAATGGTGTTCGGTGAGGAGCTAAAAGTAATCAATCTAAATAGAACCGCTAGATCTTCTCCATACTTTAAATAAATTTAAGGCAAATAAGGAAAACTATTTCGTTAAAACCTTTTGGTAATACTTGATTAACATCAAAAGTAGTCTTGATGCATGAAAAATGAAACTAAAGATGGAGGAAAATAGGTAGTGCTAATATATAGAAACATGCTACAACATAACATGGTTAACATCATAAGTATAAGAAACGCTTAACATCATAAAAGATATGGTTCTACATGCACCATATAAATTTTTCTTAGCTCATATCGGCAAGCACCTAATCACTCTTTTTGCGCCATTTTCAGCGGCAGATCAATTAAATCTTGCAAACACAACACAGAAAGCTTCGGATCAACAGTGTCTCAGCAATCCCATACTCACGAGTAAATATGAATTTCTAAGGTAAGCTGTCTAGAGGGATGCAGCTGAGCACTGGTCAATCTCTAACAGGACAGACAGAAGCTATTTCATCATTGTATGTTCCCTAAAGGAGGTGCTACTTCATGGTAGAGGAACCGTGAATCAAGAATTCTTTTTTATATATCGACATACAACAGGCACCATAGAACAAATATAAACTAGAATAATCTCAAATACACCTTTCTTTAATTTTGTATATTTACATGTACATTTAGATTTTTATTTTTTTTTTGAAAAAGAAATTCTTGTACTCATAATAGCCTACAAGAGATATTAGATTAGAGCCTCTAAACATAATGATGCAAAGGCATCCTTCATTTCAAATTCAATTATAGAACTACAGATGGAGCAGTGTCCAAGAACAATAAAATATGGAAAATAGACCAGTGCAGAATGATTGAGAATGACACGGAACACATGGTCATAACAGATCAACATTGAGCATATTCATCCATACAGGAGCATACAACAAAAACGGAATATCCCTAATAAATTTATGATGAGAATTCCAAAAGGCCAAGCCAAAACAGGTACCCTTAGTGGTTCAGATTAATCTGCAAAAGGTCAAATTTCTTGACCCAAAGAAAGATTGAATTCGAGGTCAACCCAAGACTGTATCCAAAAACATTATAACTGTACATTGCTTTCCAAACATTCAAAGCTCACCTTAACGCTCTTCCTTCGTGCTACAAAATGTCTTAGTTTTCTTAATTCATTAACACAGGTTAAGTTCGAAATTTTTGTGGAAATGGTCCTACATATTAACCAAAATTGCACGTATATGCGCAAGTGTGTATAACTAATGAATATAATGCTTAAGCTATGCCTATACGTCTAATGAAACACGTGAAGAGAATTTGAATGAATCTAAATTTCATAGCCAGAGAAAAGTAACAGAAAGAAAGAAAGAAAGATCAGAACATACTGCGGCGAGTGCGTTTCTTGTACAAGATACGGTAACCACACTCACGGCACTGTATCACATCACCTGGCTTCAGAGTGTTCTCCATTCCACAATCTACAACCACAATAATCAAAATCGCAAAGCTCACACACAAATGCACGTAACAAAATAAAAATAAATAAATAAATAATAATTTTTAAGCGTACCACCACAAATATAGGTGACGGGTTCAGGCTGAGGATCCATGAGTGCAAGTTGAAAGATTATACGACAACTGTATCAAATTGAAGAGGTGTCTAACATTACAAATTCAGTCAATGAATTCAATAATTTAAAAAAAAAAAAAAAATGATAACAATAATAATTTTTGTATAAAAAAAAAAAAAAATCTTATCAAGTTAACCCCATTGTGGGTACTCCCTATTATATATTATTTGAACATGAATTTGGGGAGAATTAAATTTTCCAAAACTAAAAAGGAGAAGAATTCATGCATAGTCATCAATGAATTGAAGAAGTAAAAATATTAAGACAAGACTAGGGTTTGTTTAGAAACCAAAATCAAAACCCATTTCTAAACATACCTAATTCCAAACACAACCAACGGCGGAGGAGAAAGAGCCCGTGAGACCGTGAAAAGCAGATTTAGGGTTTTAAGGCTTTATAATTGATTTGCCTAATGAGCTAATGGAGGCCCTTTATACCAAAGGCCTATAATTATAATAATTAACAAAAGAACAAAACTCTTTTGAAGTCAATCTTGTGCTTTTCTCCCTTTTTTTTTTTTTTTTGGGTTTCTTTTACGGTCTCTGTACTAAAAGGACTCAAACCTTTACCTCTTAGGATTTAAATCCCAAAAATATAAAAAAGAAAGAAAGAAATAAGAAACCTAGTTCTAGCCCCAAACTCAATAGAAGAATGAGCTTAAATTATTATAAACAAAAGCCAGAGACTAAAACTACTCACAACGAGTTATTGAGTCAATTGGCAGAGATGGTACGCTTCAAGAATCAAAGGGTCGAGAAGAAAATAAAAATAAGGGGTAGAAGAAAAGGAGGAGTTCTCTACACCTAAAACCCAAGGAAGGGCAAACGGGCGTTATTATGGGTTTTGACTTTTCAAACTTGAAAAAGAAAGATAATTGTCAAGGGGACCACGTGAAAGACGTGTCGTGATTTTATTGGAAGCGCCCTAACTTTTGCTACTACTGGCGAGCGGAGACCAAAAAAATAAATAAATAATAGAAGAAGAGTCCTCTTCTCTTCTCTTCTCTTCTCTTCTCTAATCTAATCTCTCCTTTGTTATTTATATTTGTTTTTGGTCCCAAACCCAGACTCTCTCATCTCTCTATCTCAATTGATCCCCAAGTAATTTCTCCTATGCTCTCCGACTGTCTTTTGTGCTCATTCTCAATAACATAATGTTGCATGGAATCATTGAAAACATATTATGTGGATAACATATATATATATATATATCTATCTAGCTTTAGAAGCCGTAATTCCAATAGCATATTATGATCCAAATCAATTCAAGTACATGTACTTACATATTTACGAGAAGAAGTCTAGTCTGCATGTATGCTCTTATGGTGGTAGCATTAGTCTTCTAATTGATGTTTGTACTAAATAGCGAACATATTGACCATATTGACATATGCAGGGGTACTATATTAGCGATTGTATACAGACAAAACGTGCTAAGATTAGAAGGCCTGACTTGACTAATTAATATGTTCTTGTTATTAGTAAGACTAATATTTGAAAGCTTCTACAAAGTACTTGAGATTAAGGAAAATGGCGTGGACTGCATTGGACATGGTCAACAGTACTAGCTTAGAATGTCTAGATCATGGTCTCTCTGCTCGTGCTGTTATTTTCGGAGTGCATATTGGCGGTACCCTTTCCAATCCTAGTACCTTGCTCGCGCCACATTTTTTCTCATTGTGCTCCATATTTACTCTGACAAGCTCTTTCTTTTTCTTTTTCTTTTTTTTAATAAAGGGCATTTATTTATGGCAATTCTTCTTCTGGTGGTCACCGTTTTCTTCCTAGTCCAGAATAGTTATAGACTTCCTAACCGGCCTTTGACGAATGAGGTTTGTCTGTTTGTTGATTTTAGCCAAAAAAAAGAAAAAAGAAAAAGCTTTGTTAACTGTTCTAGTTTCAACTTTCTGATCCAATAGGGATTTGTAGATTAGCCATGTATTTGTATGTGTTGTGTGCTTGCTTGTCATATACTTATTCTGCTAAGTTTTAAGGTTTGATGTATAATGCTTTTGTATAATACGAGGTTATCTTGTTGGGATCATCCTTACTTGTCAATGTGTCCTTGTCTAGGAAATAGATGAGCTATGTGAGAGATGGGATCCGGAACCTCTTATTCCACCTATCACTGAGGAGATGCGGTTGGAACCTCCGGTGTTGGAAAGGTGAAGTTAGTTTATCTCTTCTTAGCTAGTTTGTCCTGTTGGAGTATGTTTTGTTCTCATGATTGCATTTTCTTATGGGGGAATGAGTGGGACTTCTTTTCCTTTATAATTGATGCATTGGAAATTTATCTAAGTACTTGTTTTTACTAGAAAGTACATTTAAGATATGTATTTTGGTTATGAGTATTTGTTAAATAGTGTTCTTTGTTTTGGAGGACTTCTCCTAACAACTTGCATTTTCTTCAGTGCTGCAGGGCCACATACAACGATCAGTGGCAAAGAAGTTGTGAACTTTGCCTCAGCAAATTATCTTGGATTTATAGGACATGAGAAGTTACTTGTAAGGACCAAGGAGTAGCTGTTTTTATGTAGTCTTTTTCCTTCTATACGTATTAATACTGGCCTTGTTGGTTTCTCTAAGAGACCATTAATCATAGCATTTTTGCCTCAGGAGTCATGTACCTCTGCATTGGAAAAATACGGAGTTGGTTCTTGCGGTCCTCGTGGATTCTATGGAACAATTGGTATGACTGAACTAATTACAAAGGATTTCTCTTGAGCTAAAAAAAAAATTACAAAAAATTTCTAGTACGTGTCATTCTTTTTTCCCCAAGTCTTATAACTTTTATCCTTTTTTTCTTTTGGTAACAAGACGTCCATCTCGATTGTGAGGCAAGAATCGCAAAGTTCTTGGGAACTACTGATTCAATTCTTTATTCGTATGGACTTTCCACCATGTTCAGTGCTATACCTGCTTTTGCCAAAAAAGGAGATGTAATTGTTGCGTGAGTATGCATAATAATTCTAAGTGTGACTGTTATTGAATGCTAATCTTCATTGTACTTCCCATATGAGACCATTTTTCATTGCCTTTTCCAGGGATGAGGGTGTCCACTGGGGAATACGAAATGGTCTTGATCTGTCTAGAAGCAATATTATTTACTTCAAGCACAATGATATGGATTCTCTAAGAAGTACCTTGGAGAGTGTCACTGCGGAGAATCAACGAGCTAAAAAGTTGAGGCGCTACATTGTGGTTGAAGCTGTCTACCAGGTACCTATTATCTGTTGTTCATCTTAAGTTTTCACCTAATTGTATGTTGCTGAGTATATTGAAATGTAAAATCACACCAAGTTTGTTTTTCGTTTATTTCTTGTAAATGTTCTTGAGTTTTCTAGGATACTCAAAACTGCTTTGTCAAAGATATTGACAGTATGATTCTCAATTTCTAGAATTCTGGGCAAATAGTCCCCCTGGATGAGATTATTAGATTGAAGGAGAAGTACCGGTTTCGTGTTTTATTGGATGAGAGCAACTCATTTGGCGTGCTTGGGAGAACTGGAAGAGGTCTGACCGAACACTTTGGAGTTCCGGTATTTCCATCTAACTTTCCTTTTTATGAATTTATCTTTTTTAAAGAAAATATCTTTTTAAAAAAAAAAATCGTATGTGTGACATACATGGTTGAATGGTGTTGCAGGTTGAAAAGATAGATATTATTACTGCTGCAATGGGACATGCCTTAGCCACAGAAGGAGGATTCTGCACAGGAAGCGCTAGAGTCGTTGATCACCAGGTATGATGGCAGGATTAATTTATGTGGAAGACCATCAATTGAATGATTTTTCATTGGAAATTTTTAAGTGTAGAAACTTATAATCTTTGTTATCTTAGTATATTTATACACGTGCAAGCATGTACACACACGTTTCCTCTTCCAATTTTGAGGCGCTCATGTCCTAGTCTATGCTAACCCTTGGCAGCGATTGAGTAGTTCTGGATATGTCTTTTCTGCTTCGTTGCCCCCGTATCTTGCGAGTGCTGCCATTACTGCCATTGATGTCCTGGAGGAAACACCTGGGCTTGTAACAAAGCTAAAGGAAAACATTGCAATAATTTGGGAAGGTATAGTTTCTTGTCTCACTACCAATTGCCATGTGAATTCTATTACCGTATTTGTATGCTGGATTTGTCTGGTGATTATGCTGTTATTGAGACACCATTGAAGCAGTTGCTTTGACCTTTGCCAAAGCAGTAACCTTTTGACATATGTGACAGATGATTGTCCAATTTGCTAGTTAAGTCCCTATTGGGAATCCTTCTCTCTTTTATGGTACACTCATTCTTCTATATAGCCAATAAAAAGAGACATTGATGACTGATCTTGGCCATTTTTATGAGTCAGAGCAAACAATCTCATTTTTCTTGAATTCTTTTAAAGGCTAATAGAACATTAGTGAATTCTGAACATATTGAGAAAAAAATACAGGATTATCTGGCATAGCAGGACTATCAATAGCAAGCAATCCAGACTCACCTATTGTTTTCCTCAAATTGGAGAAGTCAACAGGTTCATTGAAAGCTAACATGGATCTCCTTCAAGATATCGCCGATCGTGTAAGTAATTTACTGGTTAACTGGTTTCATCCTGTACTGATAAGGCTGAATTTACCACTCCTTTCTTATCTTGACTTTCCATGGTTCTGCCTTTTCAGGTATTGAAGGAAGACTCAGTACTTGTAGTGACCTCCAAGAGATCAACACTTGATGAATGTCCATTGCCTTTCGGAATCAAACTGCTTGTTTCTGCTGGCCATTCAAAGTCTGATCTGCTTAAGGCATCTGAATCATTGAAAAGAGTTGCAGGCTCGGTGCTGGAGGGCTATACTTGAGTGGATTGGACACATGATCTAATTTGTTTCTCACTTTGTCCCTTTTGTGCATTTGCATGTGAGCAATGTAGTCAGTCTCGCAGTATAGAGGTTATCTTGCATTAAGTTGCTGTGTGATTATTTATAATTGCATTTTTTACTTTGTGTTGCACTTTAACTTGCAGAAGGTTCAGCGTAAACTTCATTCTTAGAGATACCAGTAGTGCATTTGTTGAACACGAATGGTATAAACTTGTGGTAAAAATGTTTCAGTAATGCTAGGGACGCTAAAAATTTACACCACACAATGTGGCATTCATTTCAATCATTAAATTTTAAATGGTATGATCCCACGATAGTAGTTACAATGAATGACACATCATATAGTGTAAATTTTTTGTGTAAGTTTTTAGTGTCCCAATCATTACTCTATATATATATATTATATTGGGTTCTCCCTTTGAACCTTGCAATCCTTTGAGAGGCATCAACCACTAGCATATTGCTAGGCACATCCCTGCGAGGAATAATGGAACCAAAATCTGAATGGGGCGAACCATGAACTTGACCACTCAATGCACACAAGAGGCGAGTTAGTCTCTGTCTTTCCCCTTCCGCCTCTTAAAATCCTTGTTCTTTATTTGCAATGTCTTCTAATCAGCATTAGTATTTGATATTAGGTCCTAATAGCCATTTTATGCATCTTCTAAATTATCCGTTACAGGCAGCATGATATAAAAAGTAGTTTTGTTATAATTCTATATGGGATTGCAAAACCAAACACAAACCCTAGAACATTCATGCTAAAACTGATGGGTAGGGATTCATTGAGTATACCTGAGTCCATGATTCAATACCGTAGTCTGGACGATGAAAAGAAGACGGAAGCGATAGTGATAGACTGTATATGCTAGAGGGTTTGATCTTCTGTAGCCTTAAAGCCTAATGACACTCAGATGGAATTCTCTGTAATTGATGGTGGGTTACAGAGAATTGAGCGTACGTGTTCTTTTTTTGGCTACAGGGACCATAACCCTAATATGTTCTTTATATAGTCCCCTGTTTGGTATCCATCAAACCCTAACTGGGTGACTAACAGGGTATCCACATTGGTATCCATACCCAGTTGGATATCCTGACCCAGCCTAATTAAATCACTTATTGGGTTTGCTTAAGAATAATATGGCCCAATACAATTGTCCAAAATATATGTGGCCCACTATAGGA
>JXTC01000002.1:1566184-1619193 GCA_002914845.1 Trema orientale
AGTTGGATATCCTGACCCAGCCTAATTAAATCACTTATTGGGTCTGCTTAAGAATAATATGGCCCAATACAATTGTCCAAAATATATGTGGCCCACTATAGGAAATACAATTTCCTAACATAAATTACAATTAATATAAAAGCAAAGAGAGGTAGAACCTGATATTTCATATTTGTGATGACTGGTATTTTTGCTAAGCTATTGAGTGACCCATTTAATGCCTTTCAGCATTAAGCATGATATGATAGTGCCTTTTCTTATATTTAAGTGCTAGATGGTAAGATCATTTGTATTGTAAGCAAAAACAAAAAACAATCCCCAAACCAGAAATTTTACACTCTAAATATTATACAAAATGAAGTTCTTTATTATATTATTTCTTTTGGGTAAAAATAAAGGGAAACGATGAGAATATTTATTGGAAAACTACATCATAACTTACCAATGTAATGCTCGATGTTTACTTGACTTCTTTTCTTTTACTACGAATATGGGGTAATATTCGTAAAACATTAAGGTACGCATTTACATGTGATCTACAGTTAGTGAGATACTAACGTAAATTAATTTGACTTAAATTAGAAAAACAACCTCCCGAGCTAAATTTTGACATTTAACCCTCTATTCTTATAATATATTAAGTTGTTTTATAAATGATCAAACGACTATCAAAACTTATACTTTTTTTCTTGAATTTTTTTTAAATTTTTCTCTTGATGATAACACAAATGTTTATGCAGTATATTTTAAATATTTCATACACATGTAATTTCTTCCGATCAATTGTTTCTCGTTTCAGTCATTTTATAAACTATACATAGACCAACCAACTTAAATTCTTTTTTTTTTTTTTGAAGTTTTCGATTTTTATTTTCAACTTATTTAGTTTCAGTTTATTCGCTGGATTATTTGTATTTTTGGTTCATCAATTTTCAATCACCGCTAATTTTCACTCTTCGTTTCATATAGATTTGAAAGACAAAAAAGGAAAAAAAATATGTATATATATATTTTCAACCAGGCCCAAATATTTAACTAATTGAAAATAATTTAGCATGAAGCGAAAAATGTATGGCATTTATTTGTATGTAAGCATTAGGTAGTTAGGTTTGTAGTCAAACCTACAAATTTCATCTTGACACGGTTCAAAGTCAATGCTGGGGCCATATATTCTCAACGCTCAACAAAACTCTCCAATTTTTCCTTGGCCGCCAAGCGCTGCCCAAAGACCAAGGAAAAGAAATCAGACGCGAGAACACGTGTCAGTAGTGTGGGCCAGTTGGACGCGCGCTCCGTTTTACACGCTGCAGCAGATGACAACACCACGACTTCCTCCTCCACTTCGCCGCTCTTGTTAGTTGTCGTTCCCATTATTTTAACCGTCCCTCTATTTTCCATTGCATGAGGACTCTACCCCTCTCCATATATACCCTTGTCGTATTCCCTTATTTACAAAAACACCACTAACCAACCCCGTTCACGGTGGCCCTATCAGATATTCACGCAACAAGTGAAGGGCATTATGGGGAATCAACACAGTTACAGTTCAGCTCTGGACCGAAGCTTCTCTGAACCAGTTTGTTTGTTCTACTTGTCCTCGTGTGTTAAAGTAGTAATAATAATAATAATTTATTTATTTTTATTTATAATTTTGACTATGATGAAAAGAGGCTCCATTTCCCTGGAAATTTCAAGGACGCGATCTTATTAATGATCTTTTCTCTCTTTTAGGCCCGTGAGATTTAAGAAAGCTCAGCTCTCATTTGAGATTTGGTCTAAAATTCATTGCCATTGACTCTGTTTACCACGGTATTGTGTTTCTCTCTTCCTTTATCTATGGCGTTTTTTGCTTTCTGGGTTTTGTTCTTTGATGCAATTGGTGAAGTGGGTTCGTTTTGGTTTCGACAAAGAGTCGAAGTTTTTCAATTTTGATGCGTTTTTCGGATGATTGTGCCTTGTGTTTTTCAATTTTGCTGCATTCGCTTTAGACAAGAACTTTTTTTTTTTTTTTTTATCGTTTTGGATTTTTGTTCTTGTTCTGGTCAGATGCAAATCAAGACGTGAATTGTTTTGCTTCTTTTTTTTTTTTTTTCCCCAAGTATTCTCATTTCTGTATTTTCCTTCTATGAGTTTTGGATTATGGAGAAGATACAAACTGTTGTTACGGATGTTCTATTAAGATGAGGAATTTGGAGTATATTATATTCATGTACTTCCTATAAGTTTTTCCATTACGGGTGGCAGAATCTCGTTTTTCTTGAGATTGTGTTAAATGTTGTACTGGAAACTCTGGCGAATTGTTAGGTCGGTTAGGTCCCATGAGCAATCGAAACCCGTTATGCGTTCCATTTTTTAAGTTCTTTTCTGAAGAAGTTGTTCCTCTACACTGTGTTATGCGTTCCATTTTTTAAGAAGAAGTTGTTCCTCTACACTGTGATTGGAAGGAGGTTTATCTTAGCTTGTTTGTAGTGTGGACGTGCTCCTTGAGTGCAAGTTTGAAGGAGTTGCTTACCTCGTCTTCTGAGCTGATTCGCCTGTTTTACATTTGGAATTTCCCATTAAACTCAAACTTGTATCAAACAGGAGTCTTTCAGTTTACCTTGCACTTTTGTAAGAGGCTTATGGGTTTTGATATTATTTGGTGATTACATATTTACATGCAAGTCATGCTGTTATGCAATCTCTTCTGTTTATATGCAAATAGTGCTCCATTACATTCTGTTTTTTTTTTTTTTTTTTTTTAATTATTGGGTAGCATGATATGCATTTTATACAAAAGCTGACCAAATTTAGAATGTGTTGGAATTGCTATCCATTATGTGATGTTAAAAGCTTGGATCTTCATGGTGTTGGTATGTCCTGACCAGCATCAGTATTTTCCTTCTTTATAATGGTCCTTTGATTTCTTAAACAATTGTATTTCAAGGATATACAATCTCTTGAACTGATTTTTTTTTTTTTTTCCATTGTGCTATTGTTTCCTCATTATTGCTGTTTTTATCGGTTTTGCATTTTTGGGAATGGAATCTTCAAGAAGTGGGTTGGCATTTTGGATTTGTTCTATGATTTCTCTATGGACTCGTTTGATTTTCTTCTTATTTTTCTTTTTCTTTTTCTTTACAGGTTTTATTTCCTTTTTATTTTGTTTTGGAGATTAGATACAATGCGTGCACCGTCATTACTTGCACAATGCTTGCCTGGCTTTGTTCCCAATGACAAAGGAAGTCACAGCTTGACATCCATTTCGGAGAGAGATTTGCATCTCCCTTCACCAGCTGTTGAGATCATCCCGTCAAAGGTGATACTTCTGCCCACAAGTTCATCCATTTCTCACTTTAATTTGTGGCCTTGGAGAGAGTTAATATTATCTGAAGAGACTGCTAGATGGAATGTCTGTTGGGAGAGGAGTTGATTAATTGTATTTTAACTATCATGCTTCCTTTTCATCATGTACAGAAAGTTCATCCTTACAAGTATGCTGGGGAAAATGTAGACTTGCACGGACTTAATGTGTTCAAGGTAATTCAAAGCCTTATTGATTTATTTTGCTTGTTGGATTAGACCAGTCAAACATTATAATCCATCAAAGATCAAATTCAGTAGTTACTAAAAATATATGCCATAATTGGCAGTTTCTACTTATACCACTAGATTGTAATGCTGAAATAAGAATTATGTTTTATGGAAAATCTTGTTAATGGTAGCTGTTTTTAATTACGTAGGGCATGTTTTGTAATCCATGCTGGAGAGCAAAGGGAATGAGGAAGGGAAAGTATTTCCCTTCATGTGTTTACGTACAAATTAGAATGAGGAAAGGGAATTTTAGTCTTTCCCACCCATTGTTTCTTGCTCCCCTCCATTCCCTTTAAGGAGTAGTAAACATGGTCTTAGTGTCAAGGCCTTTTCTATTTTTAATTTTTAGGCCATCTAATTTGCATTTTTGCATGATAAGTTACTGATGTAGAATTCCTCTGATTCACCATAGTAATACAAAATGCTGTAACTGGAGAATAGCCCGGATTTCATTAAAAAATCTGATCTCATTCATTTCAGTTTGATTAATGAATTGTTTGCCCCTTGTTACGTAGCTTTTTTGAAGTTTCTAAGCCTAATCAAAATAGTTATTTCTTTGCAAGCAGCCTTAATTTGGATGTTGTTGCCAAGAAATTTTGTTGTTTTGGAATGGACCATCTTAATCGAAAGCTCAACAACTTCTTTTCTTCTTATGTTACCTTTTTTTGATTGTCTTGCTGATAAGCTTCTTTGTCGACTTCTAGGGAAGAGTTAGTGTTGCTGATATCATTGGGTTCAACAGTTCAGAAATGATATCCTCAAAACTGGATGGTAGGTTTATGGCTTTCTAGTATCAAAGCTTAAATTAGGTGAATGAATTTGACAGTGCTTAGCTATATGAACAGTAATTTCTACATGTGTGGCCTCTTTTTGAGCCTTTAAGGAGTATCAAAATGATTTAATGCAAAAGACATTATCTGGTTTGCAGGGTATCTGAAATCCTGGGACAGCTCAATTGATCTTGTAAATGTGCTCAAGCATGAGATTCGTGATGGACAACTGAGTTTTAGAGGGAAAAGAGTACTTGAGGTAATTTCATATGAAAATGTTTTCATTTCACATTTCTATATATTATTCCATGCCTGCTTCTTTTTTCTTTTTTTTTAATTACATTTCCATACTTCCTCACATGTTAGATACTGTATCAAATCCTATGGGAGTAGATTGATGACTTAGTGATATTATATTTAAATCCTTTGTTTAACTTGTCACATGATTTCCAGATACAAAAATACCATCCTATTTTTTTAAGTAATTATCTTATAACCAATATATTGGACTGAATGAATATAAACCACCAGAAAGCATATTATTGTCAAATTTAGGTGCAAACATGCGACCCAATAAAATATTATAGCTTGAGGCTTTAATCTGGAATTTTTTATAGCTTAAATGTGATTGATTGATTCAAATATCTATTAAATTAAACAAGGATAGAGTTCTCTTGGAGGAAATTTTCCTTGGCATTTGCTTCACTTGGTTTGGTTCTCTAACTTCCTTCCTGAGCTCAAAGAGAAAATCCTATGTCAGAAGATGCTGTTTTTCTCTGGAGGAAACCACATCTAAAAGTTTTTGTCAGCACTAGGAGATGTTGCATGTTGTTTTCACTGAGTCACAGACTCCAGAGTCAAACAATGAAACATATATGCCTGAAGTTACTTAAGTTTTAAGCCATCTGTTCTTTAGCCTTATAACATTGACAAGCTTTGTTCTTTCTTTTTTACCTTATACTTTTCATGGATTGTTCCTATTCTTGAATGCACTGCGTTGTAATTCTATCTGTTAAAGATATTAGATTTGATTTAGGAATTTATTTTATCTACTTGATGACTTTTACAGCTAGGTTGCAGTTATGGACTGCCAGGGATTTTCGCTTGCCTGAAGGTATGTTTCACAGATATACCTTACCGTTGGTTACCTCACTTTGTTCATAATTTTGTTCAAGTTTTTAAAATTTAGCCAATTTTGGAGGCTCCTTTGTCATTCCCCTTTTTCTGCAATGGGTCTCTCCTGTATACTCTTTGTATTTATTTTAAACTTTTAGAACTTCTATTGAATATAATTCATAAGCTTTGTCACCTTCAAAGTTCTCAAAAGGAAGCAACAGAAGGGGACCAGGTTTCTTTTTTCCCTGTTTTTGGTATTTTTAGTTATTAGAGTAATAAAAGTGGTCTTTATGTGTATTTCAAGATCTTTTACATAGTTTTGGATTATCTGCTGTTATGTGATTATTTTCTGGTTTGGTATCATGTATTGGAGTCTGGTTTGAAACTATAAAGGTGTTGTGCAGATTTCTAGATTCTAGAAAAGGTTTAGGACATTGTAGCTAGTGGATTTTGCATCTTGTTGGCTCAAATTTGTATTCAATATGACTTTTTGAGTGAAATGTTTGAATGGCATTCTGTTTCTCAAATGCCTATGTAAATTTTGAACTTTTAAATGGTAACCATATAGTTTTCATACCTGATCCAAGATAAATTTAACAGTTAACACCAATTATTTTGAACAGAAAACATCGAAAGAGAGAGTTCTATCACATATTAATGAATAAAGGAGGACACTAAGAATTGGAAAGACCGACAGAATTATACAATTTTTATTCGTATGCTTATTTTATTTATACCATGTATTTTAATATGGATTTATATTTAGAAAAAGTTTTTCCTTTTTTTTTTTTTTGAGGGAATTTTGAAAAGCTTTTCAAAGAAATATTTTCCAAGGATTAGGCTGCTTCAAGAAATATCTTTTTAATGTAACTCTGCACTTTTCTTTCCCTTGTTGTACCATTTAATTCACTAGATTTATTTGTAGGTAGAAAATAGTTACATCAGCATAAGTATATTCAAATTTGTTAGAATGGCAGTTAAATGTTGTTCTACCATTGCGGTTTGTAGAGAATGACAATTAAATAATGGAGTCTTGGGAGCGTTGAGAGTAAAACATTTGTATTTTGAAGGCATTTGTTTTCTTTCTGACTGATCATTTTGCAGGGAGCTTCCACGGTTCATTTTCAAGACCTCAATGCAGAAACTATAAGATGCACTACAATACCAAATGTTCTTGCCAATCTTGAGCAAGCTCGAGACAAGCAAAGCCGACAACCAGAGAGCCCTCTTACTCCGTCAAGACAAACTCTTGCCCCTTCGGTGCACTTCTATGCTGGTGACTGGGAAGAACTTCCCACCGTCCTGTCTGTTGTAAAGAGTGACGGGTTTGAAGGGACAACTGGAATGAGCCTGAGCTTTTCTGAGGAGGATTTTATGGATGGTTGTAGTAGCCAGGATGGCAGCATTATGGGGCAAGAATCATCTTCAAGACGATCGAGGAAGCTCTCAGGAAGCCGTGCATGGGAGAGGGCTAGCGAGACAGATCAAGGGGAAGGTGGATACGATATTATTTTGATGACTGATATTCCTTACTCATTAACCTCGTTGAAGAAGCTTTATGCACTCATAAAAAAGGTAAGCTTCTGTAGACTTATGAACTTTTTCCTTTTTTGTAAAATCACCAATTCACCGTCTACGCTTCCAATACAAGAATATAGAGTTTGAACAACGTACATATGAAACTTTTTAATTAAGTCACTGAAAGAGGTAACTCTGGAATGATTGCTTTTCTGTACACACAAGTGAAATATCTGCGTGTTAAAAATTCTGCTTAGATATATCATCGGAAAGGAAAGTTACTTGATATTTAGGAAGATTTGTAGGAATTCTACAAAATTAGCATAGTAGTTATAAGCTACACACATTTTACTTTAAAAGGCATAGAGAAAATGAGAGTTACCAGAGCACTTTTCTGTCCATATTCATCTGTCATCTGTATACGACGATTTTCACCATTTCCATTGTACAATTCAGTTAAAGAAACATCATTCAGTTTTGCTTTTACTGCTGTTTGAATTATTATTATCCAGTTTGAATGTTCTAATTGTGGTTTCTTTTCGGTTAAGCAGTGTTTGAGGCCTCCTTATGGAGTTGCATACATGGCGACAAAGAAGAATTACGTTGGGTTCAACAGCGGATCAAGACACTTGAGAAGTCTGGTAGATGAAGAAGGCATTTTTGGAGCCCATTTAGTGAAGGAGATGACTGATAGAGATGTCTGGAAATTTTTTCTCAAGTAAGAAACACAAACCCAGCACAGAAAAGTCCTTATAAAGTTGCCCAAATATGCTTCTCAGTTTTCAGGAGAATGGTCTTCAACATTATTTCTGATTGTATAATATATAGACCACAAACCCTTCTTTCTTTTAGTATTATTTTTTCCTTTGTTTTAGCAATAAGGGAGCTATGATCGTAAAGATTTAGTGGCATATAATTTTGTTGTTATACCTGAATGTATTCTTTTCTCTCTTTTTTTTCATTTGTTATACATTTAATTCCTTGATAAATACTGTAAATCCATATATTGTAATTGAAAAATTGAAATTAACACAGCATTTTTTTTTTTTTTTTTAGTATTTGAATGTTGTCCAATACATAGTAAAGAAAAGAAAACAAGTAGCAAAATAAAGGGGTGACAGAAAAGAAAACAAGTAGCAAAATAAAGGGGTGTTCTTAATCGACAACATAGCTAATCTATTTAATCTTTTTTGCTGTATAATTGATCTTAAATAAGACTTTATCATCTTTAATTTGGAAAACTGATACTAGAATTTGTAAGCAAAATTTTATAAGCATTACATGCATTTGGAAATGAATCAACTTTCTTTATTTCTTTCCTTTTTTTTCTTTTTTAATATTTCAACTGGGATATTGTTTTCCTTTTGAAAATTTCTCTGAAAAATCTTGAGTTTTTATACGAAATGACTATTTTCTTCACCTCACTCTAAGAAATGGCCATTTTTTTGTCTATTTAATAAATATCCCTTTATCATTTTTTGCTAAATGACTTTGTTGAGTAGATCAATTTTATTAGTTTATCACTATGTATTAGTATATCGTTTTTATATTGTAGTGCATTAATTTTATTTAAGTGTACCAATTTTTATGTATCAGTTCATCAACTTGATATTAAGTATATCAATATGTATTTCCTTTTTTTTTTTTTTTTGGATAAACTCAGCCTTTCCATAATTTTTTTTTTCTATAAACTCGACCATTTTGTAATAATATTTGAAAAACGGTTATTTTTAAAATGAGATATATAATATATATATATATATATACACCTAAGATAAACCCAAAGTTCAATCATTTTGCGATAGGATCTAAAGTATAACTAAATGGTTTTATAAAAAATATATATATATATACAGCTAAATGGTAAAAAAATATATAGCTAAATGGTGCGAATGTTCATAAATATTTAATATAGGGTCGGTCAGTTTCAAACTGAACTTCTCAGTTTTAACATATTAAAAATCAAAATCGACCGCTGAAAAAAAAAATCGACCAAAACCGAGTCAATTTTTTTAGAAACCAAAAACAATATTTTTAAAAACAAATGAGGTTATTGAGATTCTAATCCTGGAGGCCTAGACTTGTTAGATTCGAATCTCACTAACGTCAATTTTTTCAGAAACCAAAAATAATATTTTTAAAAATAAGTGAGGTGAGGGTATTGAGACCCCAACCCTGGACCAAGGAAATAACCGTTGTGATGTTACTCTTGAATGTTTAAAAAATCTTAATGCAATATATATTATCGGTCGGTTTCGGTTTAATCGAAACTTATATTTTTAAAACTGAAACCGACCGCAATTAGAAGAAAAACTAAAACTGACCAAAACATTCAGTGTTGATGTGGTATCTAGAATTCGGTTTTTTTAAGATCGGTTTTTTGATCGGATTCAGTAAATCGATTTTTTCTTACACCCCTAATTTATATTCCATTTTTTTGCAATGAGACCCAAAGTATAGATAAATGGCGCAAATGTTCACAACTATTTCATATTATATTTTTTTTGTTTAACATAAGGCCATATTTACTAATGTGCAAAAAAGAAATAGAAGAGAAAAGGCATAGAGTACGTGTAAAGGAAATAATACCCAAAGTATAGCTTTTGGCATGTTTAGTTTGATAGAATCACTTTTGGAATGGAATTATCATTCTCATTCTATTGTTTGTTTTAACATTTAAATAAAGGAATAAGATTTTTCATGGGTGATGGTTCCATCATTTGATGGAATAACAATTCCACCAAAGAAAATGTGTAATCATGATTCCACTATTTTGTCTTTATTTTTAGAACATTACTTTCTTTTCTGCTCTATTAGGCATTTAAAGATAATGATATTTTGATTAATATAACACTTATTACTACGTTCTATTCTACTAATCAACTAAACAATAAAATATTATTTTTATTCTTAATTTAATTCTATTGCGTTACAATTTCTATTATCATTCAATCCATTCCTATTTTATTTCACCTACCAAACATGACCAAAAGAAAAATGGAATATGGTGCAACGGAGGGGGATACTGTCGTGTCACGACTTTCGAGTCTTGTCATGTCACGAATTGTCAAGCCTAAGATTTCTCATTCTCGTTCCATTTCTCTCCGTTGCGTAGAAGAGTATTAGTATTAGTAAACAGGCCCTAAAAAGGTGTCGCTGATTTCTTTTTCATAGGAGGCGCGTGTCGAAAACCTTTTTCATGAGAAGAAGAAGAAGAAGAAGAAGAAGAAGAAGAGAGAGAAGAAATTGCTCTTCTAAGTTCTAAAGGCCAAAAAAATTCATTTTTAAGCTTAATCGAGATTGGAGAATATTCCAAGTGGGGTCCATCTTCTTTCATTTCATTTCATTTCATTTACATCTTTGGGCAGCCATGAACGGAGCTGCCTGTCGAAGACTCTCAGTTTCAATTCGGAGGCAATTCCAATTCCAATTCCGCAATATCTCTCATAATCTTCGTCTCCGCCAACCCCGTGATGGGCCCGGGCCCACTGATACTCTGAAGCAGAAGGTTGCGGAGCTGGAGAAGAAGAGGCGGAGGAATAAGAAGAACGATGGGTTTGTGGTACTTGTTCCCGAGGGCCAGAAGTACCTCGACACCCCGACTTTGCCCATGACCCTCATTTTCATCGCCATTGGCATTGCCGCCAAGCTCCTTTATAATGTACCCATTTCACTATAATTCAGTTCTTTTTTTTTTTTTCCTTTTTTTATTCGCTGTCTTTTAACGCTTTGTTGTGCTTTGCCTACCTCCTGCTTGATAAATTGCCTGAATGAAGTTTTTTTCACTTTGTTTGTAGTTCTGTAATGACTTCCCTGTGTTTGATGAATTGACTGAATGAAGTTGTTACTCGTTGATGGCCCCTGTTTGTGTTAAGAATTGAATATTTTAGTATGTAGTAATCAATGAGTGGAATGCTTGTAGAAGGGTGTTTGATTATCACATGAGTAACCGTCTGAAATGGGATTCATTTCAATCATGGGGTACTCACTGTTGTTACAGATTTTCCCGGCCAGTGAGATTTATATCATTGATTTTAAGGTTTCATGTGTTGAACTTGCATTCTTTTGATAATTTATCAATTGTGATTTTGATTTTGTTTGTTTACCCACTTTTTCGATAAAAAGATTGAGGAACAGGTTTCCATGATGAGTGGAATGTAGTGCTTTTGGTATGAAGGTTAAGTTGTATGACTACCAGGGAATAATGAGTGATGAACATAAAATATGGTTTCTTCATGTTGGTATTATCGTGACTAAGGTGCTTGGTTTATGAATGATTTATGTGTTAGGTTTATGAATGATTTATGTGCTTGTTTTATGTTTGCAGTACGAATATGATGATACAAGAGTACAAGAGAGAATTGAGCGGCAGATAGCAGAAGCTCCTGAGGGTCAAGGCACTGTTAGGATGCTCACTCGTGAGGAGTGGGAACAAATTCAGGAAGTGAGGCCAAGGACTCCATTTGAATCCAGACTTGCCCGTCCAAATGCACGAATAAGAACTGGAGAACCATTACGCATGGTAAGTGCCAAAATTGTACTTTCAATGCTTTGCTTTTTAAGATTTACTATGTGTTTTTTGGCTAACATGAACTCAATGTCTCTGTCTTGGTTTAAATAACACAGCTAGCATGAATTCTGGAAATAAATTTGTTATTTTAAAGCAAAACACTTCTTGAAAATTAATTGCGCTACAAATAGAACTGCATTCCCCAACCCCCTCCCAAAAAAAATAAAAATTCTATGGATGCAGCACGTCCAAAAGTTTCTGGTGGGAGATTGCATTTATTTGCTGCCTCTCACTTATTACTGCCATGTCTTTCTCTTTTCAGTTGTTTTCGGATCTGATTTCAAAATTGTTGGTTAGTCTGCTGATTTTGTCTATGACTAAGCCTGTGAGGTTTTATAATACGAACAAATCAATTTGAATGTTAGGATTAGCGCTTATGTTCCTATTAATTGTGACTAAAATTCTTGTTTTTTGTTTATATTCAAATGAAGAGATCCCTCTATGCCTATATATTATTTTTTAAGCTAGTCATTGGTAACCTTTTAAGTCCATCGTATATATACCCACATTTCTCTATATGGGCTAGTGGGCAAACATCAAGTGATATTTCATCCAGTTTGTTGAAGATTTGAAATGGAACACTATTTCTTTGGTAGGCAGTTATGCTCTTTTTTCTCTAGTCCATGCTTATTGAAAACTTTTTTGTTGTTGAGCCTTTTTTCCTTATAAATAATTATTAAAAAGAATGGTGTGCCTCAGCAATGATATGCTGATGGGTATGCTTTCCTTACCATGCATTTGCATGTTCTATACAGGAGGATGTGAAGGATTGGACAATTGATGTGCTTACAGATGCAGTTACACGGGTTGAAGATAGTGTGAGAAACAAATCGTAGGGACTTGTTCAACATTTTAAAGTAATGTTGTGCAATGTTGTTGAGAATTCAAGGCCTTCTAAGATGTTGATGCTTGATATATACCGTGCATATTATACATAACCATGCAAATGTGGAAATGGAATCTGTTGCATCATAACAAGTTAGAAGCGAACTAGAAGAGACATCTATGATAAGAAATTCGAGAGAGTGAGAGAGTTTGGAAATGGTGTGCCGACACTTTTCTCCCGCAGAACCACAATAGTAGAGTTGGTTTCTGTAATGAGTATATGTTGCAGAATTTACTAGCAATATGAGACTGCAGCAGGGTGGCATTGAATTCTCTTAGCCCTTATAAATCAGGTGACTGTTCAAAAAGTTAATTCATTAATAAGGTTTTAACCATGCATTTTGTTTGCTTTTACATGCAACTCCAATAAGGATGCGTAATAGAAGTTTAGAACTAGATTCCTGTTGGACTTTGTTAAATGAAAGCATGCAAGACCAGATTGATGCTTTCTTTAGTAAATCACATGACATCCTAAATGTGTTTCCAGTAAATTGAGGTGTGATTCATTACTTGCATTACATTTCTTAACAGACTACTTTTCGCTTTTATTTATTTATTTTGGTGTTGTGGTAATGGCACTTCAGGGTCCAAATCACAGAACCCGGCATGTCCAACACTTTCTTTCCCTAGCCTTCAGTTTGATCAACTGTATTCACCGTTCTACTAATCTTCCTAGAGAAGATCACTCTCTTTTCTATCCTGACGACTCATTGCTTGACATATGACTCCACTAAAATATATCAAATTTTAACAATAGTAGAAAGTATAGTGGATTGTGAATAGAAAAGAAAGTGGTTCTCTTTCTGAGTTTACTAAGCTGAAGTATGATAGTATTTGTTTGATTTTTATTAAGGAAGAAATGAGTGAGCAAAATATCTCTTCTTTCATGATGGAGCTTTCATGATGGAGCAAAGATGTTTGTTTAGAATGTGATTGCGCACACGCTGGGAATAAAATAAATCGGCTACTTTAGAAAGGGCCATACGCTTTGACTAAAGCATTTGAAAGACATCCAGGATCATAAAAACAGTATCATAGCTCGCTCATAAAATTAGTATCATAAAAATAAGCTATTGGGTATTTCCATTACTAGCATGCCCAAAGGAGCCACCAAATGGTATCCTCCTCTACCCTCCTTCCTTTAAGCTTAATGTGGATGCTTCGGGGGACGTGTTGTTGTGGTATTGGTGTTGTTATTCGAAATGCTCAGGTGAAAGTTTTAGCTTCAACTGATAAAAACATGGAGGGTAACTTTAAAGTTAACATGGTTGAACTTTTGGCCATCTGAGGACTGAATCTGGTCTCAACATTGAGTTTGTTGAAGGTCATTGATAGCCTCTCTTTTTTGCACTATTTGAAATGAGGATGTTTCTGTAGTTTCTATTCCAGCTATTTGATAAACTCTGCCAATGGTGTTTCTTCTTGTCGTCTTAATTTCCTCGTCAACTGGCCAATAAGCTAAAATTGTTCCATTCAGTTCATGATTTGCAATGGATGAAAGAAGATACTAACTTGTATTTCTCCATTTACGCACATCTTCGTGGAGTAAAAAAGGTATAACAACACCTAAGATTATATTTAAATTACATTGGCATCCCCTGTATCGGAAATATTTACGAAAATACTCCCTAAAATCCAAAAAAAAAATATTCGTTTGAAGTTGAACCAATTTTTAATCCATCCAAATTGAAATATTTAAGGTAAGGCTACGAAAATCCAAAAGAAATTAGTAGTTTGAACCAATTTTTAATCCCTCCAAATTGGAGATTTGAGAAGAGAAATGTCTACCAAACTGATGAAGTGGTCATTCTACAAATAAAAACATTCTCCTCCCTTTCCCATACATTACATACCAAAACAAGAGACGATTTTGGACGTCTTCTTCCTCTCACAATTCATACCAAACAAAAAACAACAAGAGAGTACTCCCTTTCCTCTCTCATTTCCTTTACAAGGTAATGTATCTCTCTTTCCTTCCGTCCTACTGAGCCTTAAAGTAATAGCTAATACAAAAAGTTAGTATGATTAGCAATTTTTCCAATGAACTAAATTTGATAATAGTACACAGAAAAACAAAATGGCAAAATAACAAAAGAAAAGAAAAATGACCAGGTGAACTCGAGGTTAAGATTTCATTGAAGGATGTCATTGAACTAGTAGCAGAATATCTTCAAATTAATGACATCTAACACAGTGAACCTAAAGCATGAACAAAAAAATGTCTTCATTTTCTGGGTTTTGCTTATGGTGGCTGGCGCATTCGAGTTTTTGTGCATTCGAGTTTTTTCTCATACAAAACGCACTACAAATCTCGGAGATTAAAAGAGAGATTTCACAAAAGTTCGTTGGTTACAAGGAATTACTCTGTCTACTTCGGTCTTCTGTCAACCTTCTCCACACCATCTTCCCACAATGAAGGAGCGTCAAGATAGTGACAAAGTAAAGTAGAGGAATACCAATAATGCAACCCCCAGAGGCGAAATTAACTAGTGTCTGAAACAGCACAAGACAACATAAGCATGAGTTAGATGCTGGATCTTTATAGAGCACTGGGACAGAATTCTCCAAATAAACAAAAAAGCTAGGAAATGCAAGAGATAACCTATTTTCAGTCAAACAAATAAGAATTTCACAAAACGTTTAAATAACAATACCACCCAAAAGTCAAAAGCAAAATGGCATTCAAAAAGAGTTGACAACTATTTAAAAAGAACTGAAATCAAAAATATTGTTTCCCCAGTTTAAATTTGTTTTGAAATTTCTTTGGCTCTTGGCAGGTCTTTAACAAAGCGAAGCTAATCTCAAGTTTACTTGCACGCATGCAAATATTAAGAGCCATGTGACTATTAATACTTCAGAATTACAGAATATTATAGTAATGACACAAATTGTGGCAATATCCAATGCAATTTTTGCTCATACCATGTTCCTTTCGATAGAAATGAGTTGGCATTGCATTAGATATACCAAGATTTTTAGATTTTCTAATTGATTAATCAATAATAATCGCAAGAGAATTTTAGTTTTTCAAGAATTATAATAACAAAGCAAATGTAACAATTTCAAACTGACCAAAGTTACCATTCCAATGGTGGAATACCACTCTGTTAAAACCTTTCTATTCCAGGTTCAAAGTCCATAAATTATTTGGTTAATACTAGTAATGGGGCAAAAGAAATTTTTCACTTTCAACTGGTTTCAAGTAGCATTCTGGTGCAACAATTATTTTACATAGATTGATATGTACAAAGATACGTATCTCTAGGCATGTACATCAATGTGTGTGTGTATAGGTCGTATGACAGCATAAAGTTAGTAAGGCTTTTACCCCCATAGCTGCAACAAGATGAACTATAGGAACAAAAAACTGGTCCATTTTGTTCCTTTCAGCATATCCGTTAAATGCAATGACCATTGAGAAAGTGTGAATTGTGACAAATGCAAGAGCAATGATTGCTGCAACACAGAACAAAACCTTGTCAGAAGATAAGTCAATAGCACCCTGGATAAACTCTTAAAGCAACCGCAGCCGCTGAATATTATCAATTGCGCTAGGTGAACAGAAAACTTTTCCGAATTTTTCTTAGGGAGACCCAATCTTCAAGCCAGAAATAAATTTGCATTACTTTTGCGAAAGAAAAATGAACAAAACAAAGTCAATAGACAAATGTCCCAGAAGCTACAAGCGCAATGCAATGATATGTATGAGAGACGTATATAAGAAACTCGTAAAAATGACTCACCAGAAACAAGGAAAAATGGTATCCTGGAGCAGTTATCAACAAAAAATGTTGCTGGACCAAATGCTGGTGTTAAGAGGCTGAGACAGAAAAACACAGCATGGGCTAAGCCATGACCCATACCACCAGCTGCAAACAATTGTACAAAAGTTTATGAGCTATAAACCTACATATTATAAACCTAAAAAATGTTTACATGTTTCAAAGATGCAGAAGATGGTAAACTTTGGTTGGTAGGTCTATCGTTCCGTCCATAAACTCCATTGTACCATTGAAAAGTTGGTGCACTCATCATAGAAATAATGTAGTCAACTAGAACCTATTTGAAATGTTTACATGATAAAAAGTAAATCAACTTTAGAGGGAAAAAAAAAATTATACAGTTTAGATTCATATTTTTATTTGATGCAGAAGTCTTACAAAGTACATTAGCAATAATCAATTTTTGCATTTATTTTCCCAGAAATTTTACTCACTATGGCCGAATGCCAAGAAACAGAAAGCCATCAACGATAGTGGAGCCTCAGACTAGATTCTCATCCACTCATACCCAAGAATCATGTGTTGCAAAAATTCACATGACACGGTGGTAATTCTTAACATATGAGTTCAGAAGAGATAAAGTTACCCAATTAATATAACCGGGAAAGAGAGTCATTCTTTGAGGAAAGGTAACAATGAAGATATGGTATCATATTGTTTTTTATAAGAAAAAAGAAAAGAAACATGATAACACTATCATATTGATGAGTAATTGTAAGGTACATGCAACATAAAGAAGGGTGACCTCTGGAAACTATAAGCAAATTCTGTTTTTCAAAAGTAAGAATCTGAAAACCCCTTTAAACTTACCTAGAGCAATTTGCATTTTGTCTGTCAGAAATAGGCGTGGTTTTGAGACTCTATCAGCGAAAGCATCCAAAATATCTTCCAACTTCCTTCATGAATCCAATAGAAAAAATGTTACAGAGATAAATCATGCTTAAGATGTAAAAATGACTATCTTTGATTAGCTATACGAGATGACGACAATTACCATACATCACTATCCATGGAGGGTTACTGTGAAGAATAAAATCAAAGAAACACATGAAAACAGAATATTTATGTTAAGGGAAACGTATATTATTGACAAGGGCCACTTTAGTTTCTCTAGTTGCAACCATTGTAACAATAATTATCCAGGAATTTGATGGCCTTAGAGCCTGTCTTAGAGGAACTATGTAGCATAGGCTCTGGTTACTATAATCTGAAAAGTTTGTACATATTTCCAAAGCTATTTCCAGAATTTATCTAGCCCTTTCTGCAACATCTAAGGTTCTTCCAATGTTTNAAAGGAGGTGAAGTGTCAGAAACAAGAAGGTGCTATATGCATTCTATTTGCAGTAGATCACAACTACATCTACGACAGCTAGATTGTTATCATATCACAATATGAATATGGTAGCCAGTTAAGATTAAAAGAACAATGAAGCAAAACTGACGGTTCTGTTAGCAGCATTAAGTCGTCTACAGTCAAACTAGACATGGAAGAGCGTCCTTAAGCGCCCGCAGCCGCAAAAAAGGTCAAAATTTCGAATTCTGGCAAATTTATAGAAGTTTGTGGAATAAAACGGAATAAAATGGCTTATATGCAGTCAATCAACATGGTGATCACTCTCAAATTGGATTCTCTAACAACAGTCTTAATAATGTCAGGACAAGGTTGTTCGCTAGGAAGTGAACAAGAGTAAACTAAGAGAAGAACATATAGACCGCAGCTTCTCTAGTAGAACTACACAAGTAAACACCAGACAATTCCATTCCTATCTGTTTATCAATATATATTGTTTTTTTTTTGTTTGATAACGTCAACATTGGTGGTGTGGTGGTTACCAATCAGGCTAGCTAAGCCTTGGATCGCTCTATGAGATAATCAACTTAAATTAAAGAAAGAGAAAGAGAAAGGAACTGAAGCGAAATAGCAAGAAATGAAAACTAACTTACTTGTAGACCTTCCAGAAGAGAATCCGGAGGCCTTCTTGAAACGCGACCGCGGTGAACAAGAGGATCCCATAAAGCCACCATGTATCGGATTTGAGAGGAAGAAACGCCCTCCACAGTCCCGACAGCACGATCAGGCTTATGAGCCATAACAGCGTACTAAATTACCACTCCAAATAACCACCCCCCATAAGTTCCAAATTTTGCATACATTCATTCATTCAAATCAATCTTTACCTATTAGATCAATTTTTTTTTACTCCACAAATAAAAATAAATAAATAAATAAATAACCCAGCTTCCTTTACTTATTCGATAAGCGTGACGGTGGTTACCTTGAGAGGACGGTGAGAATGAGAAAAGGCTTTTTGGAGATAACGGAGACGAAGAGGGAGAGAGTGGGTCCCAACGCTAGCAAGGCGTACCCAATTCCCGCTGCAACCGTCATCGGGTTCTCGATTTCTTCTCTTCACTCCATTTACCTCTTTCCCCTTGCTGCTTCAAACTAAACGCCAGCCCCCTTTTTTTTTTTCTTTCTTTCTTTTCTCTTTTTTTTTTTTTTTTTTTTGTTTTTGGGAAAGAATTTCTATTAATTACTCTATTGGTCCTTTAGCTATTAAGATTGTCTCATTTTAATCACTATACTTTAACCACTTTCATTTTAATCTTTATACTATGGAAAGTAAGTAGGGGTGTAAATCGCCGGATTGAGTTGAGTTGGGTTATTATACCAATTTTTCAGGTCAACCCAACCATGTCAATTTATTACAATTCCCGACTCAATAGGAGTTGCTTGGGCCTTAAAACCGATAAAGCCAAGTCTTGTTGTCTTCAGGTTGGCTCAATCGGCTTGACTTCATGGATCATAAAAGTTATAAAATCTGATCAATTCATATAATTTTATTGTGCAAAAACTAGAAAGTTTTAATACATATCCGAGGCAAAAGTCATGAAAATGTCTACAAAATAATACACACTTAAAATTTTAAACACATACTAAAATAATAAGGTAAATTACATTAGTAGTCCTAGAATAGTATTTGTTGTACCACTTTAAACCTAGAATTTTTACTTATATAGTGAATTACCATGAATTATACAATTGTTGTAATAATGGTCATTTTGTCACAAGTTGTTAAATTTTTTTAAAAGATAGCTAAGATCCTAAACAAATAACCCAAATAAGGCGTTATTGTAATTTTTTTTAGAGGGAAATTAGGTGAAATGAACATTTTGCACGTGAGTTTTAACAAAAATACTTATTTAAAACTCTTTGCAAAATAGTTATTTTATATACTCGAGTATAGTATTAAGCATAATTGAGTATGAAATATAACGTAGTCTAATATTGTGATTACTTTGCAAAAAAAATTAAAACATAAGCTTTTTTTTTCTTTTATAAAAGTGTGTTTAAAAAAAGGCACTTATGCCACCTCACCCTTTTTTCAAGGGTGGAGGCATAAATATTTTCAGTCAAAAATGATGTTATTATGAAATTTTAAAATGTAGACATCTGTTTTTCAAGAAGGAAAAGAAAAGGTTTAATTACCTTGTAGGTCTCTAAACTATTAAAAAAAAAAGTCTCGTTTTGATCTTCAAATTTTAGAATTCTTCATTTTAGTCCTTTACTTATTGGAACTATTTTTCATTGGTTCTTAACATGATTATTGTTAAAAATTTAACACAAAGAGCTTGTGAAACACATGTGTCCCTTCTCTTTATTTATCTTGACTCTATGCAATAGGTTTAATTTGAGTTCAAAAGTATCTCCAATTTGATGTCAAATCTAAATTCTTTTAAGTATTTATAATAAATGGCTTTTTTCTTTTAAGATCAGTTTAGAAAATACTATTTTTTATACCTATTTAATAAACAATCATTTTATAAATTTATTTTAATAAATGGCCACTTTTTGGTTGATCTATTTTTTTGTACAGAGTTAATTAATTTTTGAAAAAGTAAATCAATTTTTGAAATAGTAAATCAATTTTTTTAAAAATAAATCAATATATTTTGATATATTAAATAAAGTAAATCAATTTTCCGATAAATAAATCAATTTTTTAAAAATAAATCAATTTTCAGAAAATAAATCAATATATTTTGATATACTAAATATAAAAATGGCCATTTTGCAAACTATAATCAGAAATTCGGGCCATCCAACTAAAAAGCCCAATTATTTTCTGATATTTTCGACAAAATAATATTTTTGATAACATTTCGATGAAGGTAATAGTTTCGATAATTTTTTATGAGATTTCACTATTTTTATGCAATTTCTATTAGTAACATTTTTATAAAAATGATATTTTTGATAATTTTCAACAAAAATCATTGAAAATCGTCAAAATTTTCGACTATTATAGCTAATTTAACTAAACTTTGTGAAAATTGATCAAAAATTAATTTTTCAAAATACATAAATTACCTTATAACATCTCAAAACTTTGTAATAAACTATTTAAAACTATATTCATAATATTCAAACAAAAAAATTGTGATATTAACTTCGGTTTGAAGAACAAAGTATCCCATAAAATTTTTAAAGGTATTTTCATCTACAAGTTATGAGAAGTTAAAGATTTGAGATTTATCAACTTGAGCATAAAGTTCAAATATCAAGTCTTTTAGTGCTTATTTAATAAAATTTTTCTATATTAATTGAATCATTAGCATAGAAAGTACTAAGATAATAAGAGATTATTAAACAATAGCATGAGCCGAGAAAAGCGATTGGAGCATGGAATACTGCATCGCAAATATGTGAGTATGGTATTGAAATAGTATTAACATAATCCGTACCTCTCTGGTATATGCAATTATATTATTTTATATATTTAAATATGTAATTAATTTTATAATATTCATATCCATATATCAAAACAATGACTTTGGAGACTCATATGTACTTATATATGTGAATTTTGAGTTTGAAAACTATTTAGTATATTGTTGTGTTTGTTGTTATGTCAATTTTGTGAGGAAAAAAATGTATGTTGTGCTTATATTATGTTTTTCTTATTTTGTCATTAACAACTGGTAACAGATAAGCCATAATTTCACCGGTTTTCTATAGATAAATACATGCACTGTTATCCCATTTAAAATAATAATTATTAAGACGAGTACCACCATTTAAAATAATAATTATTAAGACGAGTATGGTACTGTGATTGATTATCGAGGATAGAGATAGTAATTGAAAAATCGTTCCCAATCCTTCCTTTTACCATTCCTAATCCCATCTCTTAGAAGTAATTTTTACTAGTGAGAACTTGACATACACATATTAAAGGTATTATTAGTTAAACTGAGAATTTTGCTAGCACTTTCCAAGTCAGCTAATTAGTTTTTGGTATGTCTGTCAATTATATAGAAATCTATCAAAACTTGATTTAGATAATTTTGGTCTATTTAGACTATTTGAACGGTTTTTTTTCCTCTCATTTAGATTAGATAACTATGAATACATATAACGATTGTGTTTTATTGCCATACGTAGTTGGGACAAGTCGATAAGACACAAGACTAACAAAACAATATTCAGAACTGTCAACAATAATTTATTAACGAGTGCTTATTAAATTTTTTTTAATGTTTGTGTTAAGGCTTAATTATATTTATACATCTAACAATAGTGAATGCTAATGAATTATTAAAAAAAAAAAAGAGAAAAAAAGAAGAAGAAGAAAAAGACAGAGAGAAGTGGCCCACAAGCGGAACCGGGTAGACCAGCTTTAGAAGTCTCTCTCTCTTCTCTCTCTCTCTCTCTCTCTCTCTCTCTCCCTAATGCATCAAATCCATTAGGCATTAGCGTTAGATTCATCTTTTTCTTCATTTTCACTTGAACTAGATTCGAACGAAGAGCAGAAGAGATGGACTCAGACGAGGAAAACCAGCCATGGATTCCGTTGAGCCAGCGACCAGAGTGGTCGGACGTCACTCCCGTCCCCCAAAACGACGGCCCAAACCCTGTCGTTCCCATAGCCTACAAGGATCATTTCACCGAGACCATGGACTACTTCCGAGCCATCTTCCAAGCGCACGAGCGATCCCCTCGAGCCCTCGGCCTCACCTCCGAAGCCATCCTACTCAACCCCGGCAACTACACTGTTCGTATTCCCTACTACAATCTTTTCTTTTTTTCCTTCTTAATTATTTTCTTTCCCCTGTTTGGTTGCCTGGAAAATGTGGGAAAATATCTGAAAAAGAGTCATTTTGAGTTTTGGGGGTTTTCTTTGATTGTTATTTGTAGGTATGGCAATTCAGGCGTCTAGTTCTTGAGGCTCTCAGCGTTGATTTACATGGTGAACTGGATTTCACTGAAACTATTGCCAAGGGTAACTCCAAGAATTATCAGCTGTGGTGAGTCACTGAGCTCTACTCTTCGATTTCCTTAATGGCTTTTTATCTCTATATGTTCCTTAGTTATTTTATTTAACTTTTATTTATTATTAGACTATGCTTATTAGCTTCTAGATCTGGACACTTAAAATGGATTTAGTTTATTTGGCATTACTTCCGTAGAATTTGAAGTTTAAAATGAAACAAGAATCTGCTTGGATACACTTTTGTTTTGTGTTTCTTGGTTTGCTTGAAATTCTTTGTTTTTTTTTTTTTTTTTTAAAAGCAAATTAAAGTGTGAACGATTCCGAGACTTTAGAACTCGTGAGAATGTGATATATGGTATTTCAGTAACAACAATATGTTTTAACGATTAAATAGTCGTAGATGGTTCCAACTGTTCTGTTGTGAAGTTCTCTAATTTTCTAGCCTGCCAATGGGAATAGTATAAAGACAAGTGAATTAATAAGTGGTGTAATTTTAACCTGTAGGTGAGACTTTCAAGATTCCCTTGTGTTTCATTTTGTTTCTTACTGAAATTAAAATGTTTTATATTGTTAAGCTAAATGAAAATAATTTTCCATTTAACTTGGATCACCTATTTTTACACATCTTTTCCTAGAGGTTCTGTTTGAAGAGAGTTACCCTAGTTGTCTAATTGGTTGTGTGCTTACACATATATTTTGATCTTTGTTGAGCATGTTCTGAAGATTGAAGAGAAAATGGGAATTGGGAACCTATATGCCTTAATATCAGTTGGACAAAGTTTGGGCTGACTTTTTCTCATTTTTCAGTAACATAGCATTTGGAGCCTGTTTGTAATGTTTTTCTTGAATTAAATTGCTGACTTTGTTGGGATGTAAGACATTATCTCTCTCTTTCTCATAATCGGCCTTTATAAGTTGATCCTTAAAATACTTCCTTGGAAAAGTTTTAAGAGCGATATTTTTGTCGCTTCCTGAACTAACTTCTCATCCTTTTGTTTCTTACAATATTAGATTTTGCACAAGCAAGGCTGTAAAGAAGCTTGAAATGAGAGTAAAACTCAGAGAATATAGGTCTGAATTTTTTTTTTTGGCATTTTAAAAGATGACAATTTTTGATGGTATATGGACATTACTAAAATAAGGAATTTGATGAACTTTTTGGTCAGTTTAATTGGTGGTCTAACTGTTACTTAACATATATCCTAATGTAATGTAGGGTTAAGAAGTCATTTTTGGCTATAAGCTCATCAGTAAGCAATATATCTGCTGGTAAGGGTTGTTAGGTATTCCATTCAGCTATTGGAAAAATTAGACTTGACAAAAGAGCATAGTGGTGTGTCTAGTGGCTATCAACTATATGTGAGGATGAAGCTGGATGATGTTTATGTAGGATGTTGGTTTTATATTGTACTTGCATTCAGCTTCGTATTTTTTGTTAGCTGATAGACTCCTTAGCCAGCAATTATCTTTTAGGCAAAAATGGATATCCTATGTTGTTTGAGTAATTGTTATATATTTATTTTACCCTGTTATGCTCTTCTTGTTGCTTTATTACTCCCAAATTTGATGAGACCATATTCTGGTATTATGGCCTTTGGTGTAAATGTGAGCTGTTAGTGTAGTTAGCCTTTTCTTCTTTTTTTTTTTTTCTTTTTTGGTGTGCAAGGTCTCATATTCTTTCTTGACTTGCGGTCTTTTGTTTAGCTCTCTAGTTCATATGTGAGCAGCAAATTTGGCAATGAAATAAAGTGTTCTCGATGTTATTAACTTCTTGTGGACTTCCTGCTAGGGCAGGTGCTCTCTAATGAAGTTTAAATTCAACAAATTCCAAAATTCTCCCAAAATCTCATATAGATGTTTTATCTTGCTATTTATCCTTACCCTGGTACAAATGCACTAATCGTGATGACAGATACTTATAGGCATCATAGGCGATGGGTTGCTGAGAAGTTGGGAACTATTGCTACAAGCAAGGAGCTTGAGTTTACCAAGAAGATACTGTCTTTTGATGCTAAACATTATCATGCGTGGTCCCATAGACAGGTTTGTTAACTTTGTTTTTACTGTGTTACTGTTCAGCTAAAAGTTACATACCATAAAGGTTTTCCTTGTATAAATTGTTGATCACTTCTACACTCTGTACATTACTGGATGTGTGTTTTGTTCGTAGTTTCTACTTTAACTCGAGGTTTGTTGGTTCATTTGTTCGTATGATATTTGCAGTGGGTCCTTCAGGCACTAGGAGGGTGGGAAGACGAACTTAACTATTGTGATGACCTCATTGAAGAAGATGTTTTCAATAATTCTGCTTGGAATCAGGTATGTTACAATAATATTGTGTGACAAATTAATGTGCTGTGCATGATTCTACCTTTAAAAGTTTTAATAATTTATTTTCTTACTGATGAGTATTACATGTAGGGAGCTTGCTATGGCTTGTCAATCCAATTTCCTACATTTGTTCACAGCTTTTGTAAAGCATATTTGAAAAATACCAGTCATGTAATGTTTTCTATTAATAAATATTGAGAACTACTATCAGCTCAATATAACTTTTTGTTCATAACGTCATTTAAAGTATAGATAACTAGACACAAGCCCAATATGATTTTTTAACGATTCACCTAAAGCGTGTGTCCAGGCTCCTATTTCTTGACATTTCCCAGAAAACCTTAGCCTCAAAAGGACATAAACTTGCCTTTTCTAAATCTGAAAGATCCGTTGTATTTATGTTAGACTTCCATAATCGTTGTTCTCACAATGTAGGTCTTACTTGGGTAATGATAAGACCTTCTAGCAGAGTAACAACAAACAACACATAGCCATAAAAATATAGTCTGCTGGTATATTGATTGGATGAGAAAGGAAGAAGATACAATCACTCTAGGCATTCGGGAGGCCTATAACTCTCTCAAGGAGCTCAGCTCCAATAACTCCTTTTCACTAATTACCCGATACCCTCTCTTGCTACCCACAAGTCCTAAATATACCCCTCCATTATTCCAGCCACTACTAACAAACTAACAGAAGACTAGACTACCCTTATATACTTTTCCTCTAATATTGTATGCGATGTATGATGAGAATTTCAGGTTTGCTTGCAAGTCGATCATGTGAACAAAAGAGTATGCAGGTAGAAAAATAGAGTACTTTTCTGAAAATTTGCGTAAGTGTTGGATATGAGCAAAAAGTAATCGATAGCATTAAAATGTTGCAAGCAAAAAACTGTTAGTTCGTTTAAGTTTCGAAGAGGTTTGGATATGAATTACCATTTGCGAGTAGGACTTATACTCTGATTGGGACACATTCAAATGTAGATTTGGCATTTTTATTCACAAGTAGATTTTGTACGTGAAAAATCTTTTTGTTAACAAGTGGGACGTTCATTCAAGTCGACAGTTAACCAAAGCTCTTTTAATGTTTGATGACACAACTTGGTTTGAGTGTGTCAAGATTTACATGTTCTTTTTTTTTTTTTTTTTTTAATACACTGCTTGGCTTTTGGTATGTTTATCAATATTTATCCCTCGTTTTGTGACCGTAATACACTTTGTATCTGTAAAGGGTATTGCATACTTATTGTTGAACGTGCACATCTTTTGGAGTGTTCTTTACTTGTAAGAAAAAAAATTAGGTGCATCTAGTGAGCTGGAGGAAGTGCGAGCAGAGGTGTCATAACTAGTGAGCTCGAGTGGTGTTCATATAGAGTCCTTAGATGTGATCCACTATGAGCTTAGTGAACGAAGAGAGAGTAATTGCAATGATGAGGAAGAAATTAGCGATCAACCCATTGAACATGTCACCGAATCTGATGATAGTGAGAGCAATTCTAGTGAAGAAAATGAGAATAATGCTATCATAGGAGAGTATGCTTAATTTCCCATCTTACACCTCCTAGCTTAAGTGATACAGATTGGGGCTTATCAGGTAACTAGATTTCTCATTTTTCTTTTGATTTCTTTACAAACATTAGATACGGCTTATGGAGAGATTGGGTTGTAAGTGCAAGTGATTTTGAGGGGAATGGAAACTTGTTTTATAGACATTATGATGGAAAAAATGTATAAATACCTGATAATAAGGATCTAAGTGTCGGCTCAATAAAATTCCTTCAAATGTTTAGTAGGATGGGTTCAGTTTCAGGCTTTTATTCTTTTGATTCCCAATATTCAAAGCCAAACTAGTCAGGCTGCTGCACTAGAAGGGTTTAATGAGGTTTATCTCGTCAATCTTGGTATGTATTTGTGTGACTTGAACAAAACAGAAACTTCAGTTATATTTGATATCTAATACTTTTTATAATTAATTTAACAAGGAGTTTCTATTATTCCGTTTAGCTATTTTAAGTGTCATTTTGGCAAAATGTTGGAAAATTGAGTTTTTGGCGGACTAATTGATCTTATGTATCTTTTGTATGATAGAGATATTTTGTTATTACAAGATCTCCCTTGCTGGGAGGCATGAACGCTATGAGAGAGTCTGAAGTGAAATATACTGTTAATGCAATCATAGCCCGCCCTGAGAATGAGAGTTCATGGAGATACCTTCGAGGGCTTTATAGAGATGATAACCAGTCTTGGGTGAACGCGCCTGCAGTGTCTTCAATATGTTTGAAAGTTTTGAGCACCAAAACCAACCATGTCTTTGCTCTGAGCACGCTTTTGGATCTTATCTCACATGGTTTCCACCCAAGCCAAGAACTCAGAGACATTGTGAATGCTTTAAGTACTCCAGAATCAGATTCTGACTTGGCAAGAACAGTTTGTACTGTCTTGGAACATGAGGACCCCATTAGAGCTGATTATTGGAAGTGGCGTAAGAGCAAGCTTCCTCAAGCATCTTGATGTAATAATCTCCCCATTGATGTGTGATTTCTCTATCTTTAGGCCGGGTCAGGTTCTGGTTTGCTTCTGATGATGTTAATCTTACTGGAGTGTTGAACTATAACTGTCTCACAATCTCATTACTACACATTTGGCATTATATTTTGTTTTTGTAAATTTGGATGTGGTCAACTTTGCTTAAGACATGAAAAATGTTAAATTAAATATCAAGTATTGGTGGTACACCATAGCTAGAAAAACTATTTTGTTCTTAGACAACAAGTTCTTAAGAGGATTCTCATTCAAATCTAGTATTTTTCAGGTGCTTAAGTTCTTCAGATGCTTTGTATCTGGGTGAGGTAGCTCCTCTCAAGGAGCGGTCTCAGGGCACTGTGTGTACGCTAAAGACATGCGGGAGCTGCCATTCAAAATTCATTTAGGCAGTTGGAGAGAATATCTGTTATAAAGCTTGGTGAAGATAAAAGAGGAAGAGTCTCTTTTTTTTAAAGTCCAATAATTAGACATGTCTCGTAGTCGTTGTGGTGTATTGTTTATTTGCTTCGATTATATGCTTATTGTTTAATATCTATTGGATCAAAGTAATTAACGTAATTATTTAAGTCAGTAAAATGTTTATATTGGTGTCAATATATGCATCCCACCTTTCTCGAATATTATTTTGACTGTGCAACGGTAATTATAGATACGTTTGGTACAAGACTCAAATCCTATTTTACAAATTCAGAAACAATTTTTATGTAAAAAGTTAGAAAGATAAGTGTATGAAAGTTATTTTTAGATTTATAAAATATGATTCGAATCCAATACTAAACGCGTCCCTTCTTCGAATGTCAAAAAAATTAAAAAAAGAAAGAAAAAAGAAAAGAAAAAAGCAATACTGATTGATTATTTATACAATAAACTGGCCCTATTTCTCATGACTTTTATACCCCACATATTTCGCGTGAGATTGGAATAAGGAAATAGAAAGGTTGAGTCCAATGTCAACAGTGCAAAAAATATAAGAATTTCTTTATAACATCGTGACATAAGCTTGTCACTGCTTTCTTGTAAATTATAGGTGGCGTGAAATTTGAAAATAGATTAGGATTCGACGATAGAACTGAGGTTTCTGCCCTGCATTTTTTGGAATAAAATTCCGTACTTTCATGCATATAACTTTGTATTTATCTAATTTAGCCAAGAAAAAAAAAAAAAATTAGAAACTTTGGAATATTTGCTTCGTCATCCCCTAAACACCTACAAATGGAAATTCCTCAGAGAAATTAGCTTGTTCTAGAGTAAGAATGGGTAATGATAACTTGTAACACATTATGATTTAAAACAAATTTGAAAAGGGTATAAATGGAGCTATTCAAATTTCCCTGTAAGATGGGAAGAAAGAAAGCGTGACATGGTTTCTTAATTCTATGAATTCCTACTGCGTATATTTGTAAATATTATATCATATAAAAAATGAACATGGATGTCAAATTGGAAACTGACTAAAGTTAATGTTGTAATACTAACATTATAAACTTCAATTATTCACCCAATCTTTAAAAAAAAAAAAAAACGACGACTATAGAGTTGTTATTTTTCTTTTTTTTTTTTAAAAAAAATGATGTTTAACTAATTACTACTACTTATTATAAATAAAAAAAATAATTTATGCATTTAAAAGTTCAAGATTGAACTTTCAAAAAAACGAAGACTATAGTAGTTGTCTTTTTTTTTTCAAAAAAATGATGTTTAACTAATAACTACTACTTATTATAAATAAAGAAAAATAATTTATGTATTTAAGAGTTCAAAATTGAACTCTGAAAGTTCAACCTACCGGCCTAATATCTAATCTTCACCCACCTACCCACTTAGTTAGCTCCAGTGGGTAAAAACAATGGGCTTAGTTATTTTATTTTGTATGTCTGCGGTGTAATTTGTATTTGGTGATTTTACCATCACATCCGGTCTAATTTGTTAATTGTGAATTTGTGACGTCTTTACTGCCCTGAATAACAGGGAATAGTGGTGGTGTCACTCCGCCACCTATCGTCACTTTTAGGAATCTAGTGGGACTGCGAGGAGAGACAAGTCCACGCTTTTGTCAATGATCTACGGAGGTCTACACTACGCTTACCACATAACCTCAATCAAACCTCTAATGGCCATAGAGCAATCAAACCTTTAACATATAGCCGAGAGAGAGCCATGGAACAATCGTCCTTTACCGCTACCCACTACCATCGGTGATCCTCGTGATTAATGAAGTGGAAATTGGGTTCTACTTCTGCACGATTCTTTTTCAAAAAAAAAAAATAATAAAATAAAATAAAATGGAAAACAACAACTGGTTTGCGTGGATAATAGGAAAAGAACACGTAAACCATTATTATTTGCTTTCTTTACATACTTTAATAAATATTCCCCATTTGAGAAGAAAAGTATACGGTAGGTACATTTTACAATATATATATATATATTTTTTGAAATTGGTACATTTTACAATATTTATTTCTTTACGAAGAATATATTACTTGCTTGCTTGTCTAAAAGAAAGAGGAAAGAATATTACTGACTTCTTGTCTAGTGCAGATTTTGAAATAGAATTCACTTTAATATTTCCTATATCGATCATATATATCTATATATATATATATATATACACACACACGTATGTTTCTTCCCATTTATTTTTGCTTTTGTCTTCTCACATTTGCTTCGCTCTCATTTGCCTTTTATTCTAATCTGTGCACTGCTTTCTAAAACCAAATCCGCACTCGATCAGTTGACTTCAAAGAGATCAGCAGGTACACAGTCTGTCTGCTCTTAATATAATTGTTTTTTTTTTCTTTCCTTTCAATATTTGTGGACTTTAGATATACCGCTATTATTTTGTTCTTTTATTTATTTAGCTATATAGATTTGTAAGCTTCCTCTTTCTTTCAATCTTTCATATAGTAATTTTTAGTTCGACAGTTATATAACCAATAGATAGAAGCAAAAAGAATTAAAAAGAAAAAAAAAAAGGCATTTCCAGATAATCTTCTACCATTTATTGTTTTTGCATGAGAATTATGATTAATTAGAATACTAGCTAGTTTCAGGTTCATCACTATCATTTGGTTGTCTTAAAAATTTAATTTGTTTTACGGATAAAGAATTGTATATAAAAGTGATCTTAATACGTAAATTCATAAAAGACTATCACAAATAAGAACACGTATGATCTGAGAAGTATTTCTTTGAACCTTTTATTAGTGAAGAAACATGTATAGCGAGGTTATTCTAAGTCTAGCTAGCAAATTTTGGTCAATGCATGTAATCATAAAAGTAGCTAGAAAATTTTGAGTAAAAAAAAAAAAAAAAGGGGCCAGCAAATTGTAATTAATGTCTAAAGATATCTACGAGAGACGTATATAGATCGCAAATTTTCGTATGAATTCTTCAAATAATATTATATATAAGATCACTAATTATGTTGCATGTTGTCACGTTTATGAGATCGGTTTAATTCTTGTGATAATTTTCGTTTAATATATTTAAGTCACCCATATTAACAAAAAAACTCGAGAAGAAAGAATGTCTACATATTTTTAGGCCCAAAATTTTATATATTTTTAATTTTTTTAAATTCAAATTGTAATTATTCTGAAGCCTAACTCCAATTCAATGGATGGAAATTGACCCAATCGAACAAGATATATTAATTCAATAGGATTGGATAGTTTCATTATTGAATCCGATTTTAAATTGACCCAATCGAATAAGATATATTAATTCAATTGGATTGGATAGGTTTTATTTATTGAATCGGATTTTGGATGGAAAAATTACAAGACTAACTTAATACTATTGAATTGCATGCATGAAACCACATATATATTGTACTCTCATTCACTTTCTAAAACTCATTCATAATTTGTTACAGTATTTTGCTCCATCATTTGAGGCTTGATTTCCGAGCAGCAAACTAAAAGCAGCTACTCTCCCTTGATAAGTCAATTTCAGTGATCTTGTCTTCTAGCAACACTATTTTCTGGTTTATTAAGGAAAAATATAAAAATTGAGTTTTTCTTAATCAGTCAAATTAAATAGCCAAAAAGAAAACTGGGTTTATTGCTCTGAATTTCTTCGATTTTATTGCGTTTGGAATCATTGGTTCTCATTTTGTTCTTTAATTTTATTCCATGATCTAAAATCGACCCCCTCCGTCCAAAAAAAAAAAAAAAAAATCCATTTAAAAAAAAATCCCAAAAAAAAAAACTACGGCCTTTGAATATTTCCTGGTGTAATTCATTTGTTTTTGTGCGTGTGTTTTCCTTTCTTTTCAATCCCTGTCTCTTTGCTTTTACTTGCCAATATAACTTTCTAAATATACCAAGAAAAAAAAAAGAAAAGAAAAAGAAAAAGAAAAAGAAGAAAGAATTAAGCAGTTGCTGCTCTTGGAAAGTCACCATACAGAGGATCCTAACTGACAGAAGTCAAAGCTACTGAATCCATTTACATCCATAGAAAAGGTGTGTTCTCTAGTTAAGCTTAATTTCTCTCATTTTCGTATGCCGTAATGAGAATGAAAATAACACAAGTGTGATTCTTTTTCCAATCGATTAGTTTATTATTATTTATATTTTTGAAACAAATCGTTCGTCTATTTACTTGCATTTTTAGGACACACATACTAATAAATTTCCTAACATAATTAGTAAAATTAATAAAAAGAGATTACTCAATTTTTTTTCTTACTTCTATTCTTTTTGAAAATCCTTTCCCATTGCCATTTGTTTGATTAAAAATAAGCTGTAAGTAAACATGCCCATGATTAGTTGATTGCTAATAACAAAAAATTAGACTATCTGTTTATTTCTTTTTTGTTTAAATGCACAACATTATCAAGCATTAATTATAAAAAGGTTTTGTTAGATATGTTATAGCTATTAAATAAATTTACTTACCTAGTATGCAGTGGTTTTACTATGCCTACTCTAGCAGCCACGCACAATTATTGGACAATCCAATAAGTTAAAAAAGAATATACAAACACCTATGGGACTTAAACAAATGAATAATCCTTTGACTTTATCAGTGCGATGTAGAACCAACTTGTTGGACTTATTCAACTAGTATTACTCGTCTTAATCTGCAATTGAACTCCCTTCATGCCGCAAATCTTCTTCTCCTGAAGAATACAATAATCATCTTCTTCTCCTGAAAAATACAATAGTATTTGAAAACATCTAGAAGATATTTTTTTAAGTTTAAAACGAAGAATTGTAGATAAAATAGGTTCTCTAAGTGGCTAAAAATTTACACTCAAAACTGCATCCAAAGGATAGGCAATCCAAGAAGAGGGGTAAATTAGGCTTTAAAAAATTTTTGTAATTTTTTTAAACTGTGCAACTAAAATATGCAAATTACGAATATTAATCAGAAAAGCAAGTGAAAATAACAATCAAGTAATCACAATTTTAATAAATATGCAAATAAGTAACGAGGAAGGGATAGAGAACTTGCAAACGCTATTTTCACGAGGTTTGACAAATTTGATAATTTGTCTACGTATGTGGTTCTTGACAACTTGTTTTGAGCTTTCCACTAATCGAACCAAGGTTATGGACTTGACTGTCCATTCTACATACAGAGTGATTCTTCTTTCCAAGGCTCACCCAACCTCTTACAATAGTGTTGACTCAAGTTCTATTACGCTTAACTCGGATTGTTGAGAATTCAGTGTAAATCTAACTTAAACTGGATTGTTTATGACTCTGATACCAATCTCATTGCACAACAATTATTTTATGAATATACAAGTAAAACCTCACTCAAAGGATCACATCTCAAAAAAAATAATACAACTTAAGCTTAGATGAAATAAATGCAAGCACAAGATATGATCAAGTTTGGTATAAGGCTTTTTGTGAAAATAAGATTTGAAAGTTTGATTACAAAGAATAGGCTAGAATGACTTGAAGATGAGTAGGTTCATTTAAAAGTTGTTACGAGTCTTAAATGAGTACACATATACATACATATATATATAAGTATTTGTCAAAACTAGCTGTTTTTTACTATTCTAATGTACTTTTTGTCAAAATCAGTCGACTGGAAAAGTGTCTGGTCGAGTGCTCAAAACTAATCATTGAGAGATGTACAATTACAATGGTCGAAATTGACCTGAGCGAAAAATGTGGTTGACCGCCCCTTGCAACCAGTCAATAGCTCCTTCGAGGAGACCGTTTACTGCAAAGCTTCGTTTTGAATATTGTCTTTCAAAATTTTGATATTTCTAAAATGTTTTAGATATGTTTAGATATACATGAAGATCATCAAACTTGTTTTGAAAACTTGCAACTTATTTTTCAACCATTTAAAGAATCAATTTAAAGTTTAAGCTCAATAGTTGAAAAACCTTTTGAGAAATGATCCTATATGAAAATTTGAGCCAACAAGAAGATCATAAAATGTGTAATACATAATTTCAAATGCACAAACTAAAGACGAACCCTATCTAGGCTTGGTTTTATATTATTGATCTTGATAGTCTTTACGTTTCAAGCTCTATCTTTTCTATAATATTTCTTGAATGTTTTTGTGATCGGTCTAATAATTTTGCTATACACCCAAATAGATTATTAGTTTTAAATTACATATTTGTTAACTTCAAAATATGAATATAAGATTGAACCTAAAAAGTCAAAAACATAGTTTTACAGCTTGGGTTTTCATTAAAAAAAAAAAAAAAGAGTTTAAAATCTCATAAACTGCTCAAATATTTTTCACCACTGAATGCATGTATTGTTCATCCAAAACTCAAGTCTTTATATAAAAGTATTTCAAGTGCATACCAAAAGTATTCAGACTTGGTATTCTAAATTAAAGATGATAAGTCCAAGTTAAATTCATAATTTTGAAAAATCTGTTTTTGTATGTTGCAATATTCAGTACATTTATTGCAACATCTTGACAGTATATCATAAAATATGAACAAAGTTTTATAATCTTCAAACTCTAAGAAAGCTTATATGAATTCAATTCACAATTTAATTTGTATCAAGTCTTTATTACACGTTTTTGCTTCAGAGAAAGATTTCAAAATTATTTTGAAATCGTGAAGATAACTAAAAGGAGTTTAAAAACATTTAATCTTTTATTTTCTAAATCTTTCAAAACCTTCTTACTTTTTCTTCATCTTTCTATGTTAATCCTCTCGAATCACATTTATCTTATTCCAGATTCTGAAATTGCTGGACTTAGAATTTCATCTGATTGGAATTTCTGCGCTAATCTTAACTTCTGGAAACTTTCTAGACTAGTATTTGTATTGCATAAACCCTAATACCCAACTAGGCAGGTTCGTTATAACAGGTGTAAATCAATTATAGCAAAAAGATTGTTCTATGAATGACTTTTTTGATTCAACATTGGGCTAGGCCCAACTTATGATGACTAGAGTGTGACCCAAATTACATAAACTCAGATGGGCCCAAATTTTATAGGCTCGGGTGCGGGTGCTGCCATAATGTTCTAACACTTGAAATAGGGTTAAGTAGGCAATTACCACTTTTTTCAAATGTTTAACTAAATTTACCACCACTATTAGATTTTACCACTTTTGAGAGGGAATTAGTCAAGAATTCATCAAGAATGCGTCAAGAATCTCTCAAGAATCCATCAAGATCACTACCGATGTCAAGAATCTATCAAAAATTTATCAAGATTATCAAGATTCCATTAAGAATTCATCAAGAACCCGTCAAGATCGCCGCCAATGTCTAGAATCCATCAAGAATCCATCAAGATCGTCAAGAATTTGTCAAAACTTTATGAAAAATCCGTCAAGATTATCACCGACGTCAAGAATCGTTCAAGAATTCATCAAGATCGTCAAGAATTCGTCAAGAATTCATCAAAAATTCATTTTAAAAAAGTGTTATGGAGGTAGATTTAATTAATGAGGAAAAAAAAAAGTAGCGTACAACTAATTTATTCTTTAAAATATCTAAAACATGAATGACTTTTTTGATTCAACATTGGGCTATGCCCAACTTATGATGACTCGACTGTGACCCAAATTACATAAACTCAGATGGGCCCAAATTACATAGGCTCGGGTGCCGCCATAATATTCTAACACTTGAAATATCTAAAACAAAACCCAAGAATTTCTCAAATACTTTCGCACACATTAAGATAAAAGGTGGTTCTATTACCGTCTTTTTTTTTTCTCTGTGTATCCCCCATCTAAACGTACACCTTTCTAATACTAAAGTCCAATTATATCTAAAGGCACTCACTCAGAACTCTCTTGAACCTACAAACTTTTCTCTCACTATTAGAACAAGAGAACGAAGAGAAAGATATGGAAGAGAAAACTCCTTAAGAGCTTAAAATTTCTGGTGTGCCTTTGAAGGATAGGAAAATGGCAATTTATAGCTAATACATGACCAAAGGAATGGTCATTGAAGCTATTTACGTGGCTTCCAATATATCACACTTTGGGCCATTAATTTTGTCCACAAACTTGGGTCATTTTCTGATTAATATATGGTTAATTTCTTGCCATAATGTTGGTACTTAATACTTTAAAATAACTTAATTTTTAGGTTTTTTTTCCTTTTAGAGATTACCACAGTATAAATTGAGAAAACTAATGATTTTTTTTTGGTCTTACAACTAAACAACTTGTTGGTTCCTAAACCCCCACCCAATAACTAAATAACTTGCTGGTTCTAAACGGTGGTTTCTCCACTGAAAAAAAAATACAGTTGGTTGTTAAACCAAAAAGAAAAGAAAAACTTACAAGGAAAAAAAAACACAGTAAGCTCCCAAACTCAAAAAAAAAAAAAAGAAACAAAAACTTGTAAGAAATAGTTCTAGAATGGTTAGTTCCCACTCCAAAAAAAATAAAAATAAAATATTAACTGTTGCAGGTTCACCCAAAAAAGAGAAAAAAAACTTTAGAGAAAAACATATAAATCTTGATTTTTTTAAAAAAAATTTTTAGCAAAGTAATCGTATATCATACGATTACCATACGTAATTAGGGTGTGCTAAGAAATAAATATTTTAATTATTTAATACTATATGAGGATATTCATGTCAATTCATTAGAAGATATTTTTGTAAATAAATAATTAATTAAAAGGGATATAGGGAAAGAAAAAAAAGGGTGACAATAGAGCCACCCTAAGATAAATTTCAGATTTTACATTTTTCATTTGGAATGAATTCAAAATTCATTTTGTTATTCTACAAAATAATCGAATTTTTATTTTAAAACAGGTTGAGTAAGAAATAAGTTTAACCCTAGATATATAAATAACTTTTGACAAATCTCATACCGTACCAAGATATTAATAGCTTCAATAATAATCAGTCATTTTCTCCAAACATTAACTATGGATTTTATAAAACTAACATTCTTTTCTAAAAAAAAATAATAATAATAAACTAAACGTGAACCCAACATTACGTAAAGAAACCCAAGGATTAACCTCCTCTAAAAAAAGTGTATAACATTCGTTAAATGTGTTACGAATAGTGCCCTTAAAGAATTAGTTTTCTTGTAAAACACTATTAAGTTAAATAAATAAACTTTTGATACATCTATGTCATGAATTCTTTTAATATAAGATTATTTATATTTGAATTAAAATATCTTAAGGTTCCAAAACTAAAAGATAAATGAATTATTCACATAAATTTATTATGTATGGTAGACATAATTCTTTATATAGTCTAAATTCACTCGCAACCTGTAAGATAGAGGTTTGGGTGCTTTATCTGAATAAAGGTATTAGACGCTTTCTATTTTAATTTGAAGTGAAGAGTCTAAAATCATCGAAGTATTGACATTGAACAGAAACCCTATTATATATTAGATGTACCGAACTAGACTAAGTGAAGTATGATTTTAGTATCGTATCATATTTATAAGATATATCATTTGATACTATAAATAAGTATGACCTGAAGGCTAAAACTAATAGTTTATTCTTAATAGTTTGGTAATATAATCTGAGAACCTATTTATATAAATGAAAATTATGATTCTTATTGTCATAATTTATAGGACAAAACCATGAATTTAATAGATTATATGACGTAACGGTTCAATTTACAAAATCAAAAAATTCACACATTTGGATTTAAACACTTCGGTCCACAAGTCTTCATGACTCTGTATAAAGAAAACATTCTACTAGACTTATTCATTTGAAAACATATCCAATTGAGTTTAAGGGAAAAGCCCAATTATTTCATTTAACAATTCCATGATAAATCCTCAGTTTTTATCAATTGAAAGTTGTTGGAATCAAAGTCCTATTAGGGTTTCTAAAATAGTGAGTATTTATACTCCAATGTCTGAAGATGCTTGTAAGAATTACGTCATAATCCAAATAATTTGTAGCTTTGAAAATCATGTTCTTAAGAAGTTTAGAATATCCATTTATATACCAAGTTCTTATGCATAATAAAAGTACCCTCATACATTCATTTGTTAGTAATACTAAATGCGGCTAAATATTAAATACAAGGAATGAGAAAGAAACAAAGAATAAACACTAACCACGAAGAATGAATGAGATTGTCTGACCCAAGGAGCTTGATTGGTCAATACGACCTTTAAACCGATTACATTAATACATGAAAGAGAGAAGAAAGAGTCTGAGTATTCTTTTTTTTTTTTTTTCTATTTTTTCCCTTATTTGGTTGCCCATAAAATGTGGGAAAGTAGGAAAAAAAAGGCATTTTCTTAGGTCTTGAGTTTTCAGGGTATTCTTTAATGGTTGATTCTAGGTCTGACAATTCAGGCGTCTAGTTCTTGAGGCTCTCAACATTGATTTACATGGTGAATTGGCTTTCACTGAAACTATTGCCAAGGGTAACTCCAAGAATTATCAATTCTAAGTTAGTGTTCTATATTCTTCAATTTCTTCATAGCCTTTTTATCTCTACATGTTTCCTTCTTTAATTTTTTACTCAGCTTCTTGTTAAACTTTAGACTTGACGATACCTTTTAGTTTTTAGATCTCAACTCTTGATGATACCTTCTTGTTAGACATTTTTGTTCATGTATTTACCTACCAATTATTATTTACACATACCAAACAACTTGATTGGTAAATACGACCTCTAAACCAATCAATCACATCAACACCTGAAAGGGATATGAAGGAGTCAGGGTGAGCTTGAAAGCTCAGTATGAACAAAAAACATTTTAGTTTCAAAAACACTAATATAGTTAATTATTCTAAAAACATTTCACAAAACTATTTGTATAAATCCAAAACTATTACTTATCAATACATATGAAATTAGGATATAAAAACCATTATATACCCAAAACTATATTGCAGACAATATGTGTGTGTATATATACATCTATTCTAAAACTTGTTATCATATATATATATATATAGACATACACATACATATATATTTATATATGGAAGTATAATTAAGAATCCATGTATCAAAAACCATATATCACATTACAAAAATTATCTAATCATATGAGCTGTCATCTTCTTATGACGAACCCGTGAAATGGAGTACAGTGATGCACGTTAACAATAAGGAGTAACTATTGGCTGACTTCGGTTCTGGGCTGATAAGGGATTGAGAGAGAATGGAGAGATAGTGAGAAGATGAGGGTAAATTAGGGATTTTAGAGGAATTGGGTTTATTTTTCGACATGACATACCTTGGTAAGGGATTTTGATTTCCAAAATTGTATTGTAACCTCTACTCACCAACTTCGTCATAATTTAAGTCCAAAAATTTACCCTTTGACACCATTTTTCGCAAAATTCTTTCACTTTGGCCCAAATTGAAATGATCCTCCTTTAATCAAATTATAATCCATTTTTTTTAATTTCCAAATAAATCTCAAGTACATTATGGGTTTTCATATCTTTCTCTCCTTAAAATAATTTTATCCCAAAATTCAAGTACAAGCTAGAAAATCAACATACAATCTCAAGCTAAAATTTAAACAAGTGAGGACACTTTTCATACATCTCGGTCTCAAGCTCTTAAGTAACCTCATCTCCCTCATGATACTCCTAGAACACCTTGACAAGCGGTATCTCCCTATTACAAAGCACTTTTAGCTCTCTTCCAGGAATTAGAACCAATTGCTCTTTATAAGACACATCTTCTTGCATAGGCATCTTCATCCGTTGAATGACATGAGATGAAATTAATTTATAATTCCTTAGTATTGAAACATAGAAAATGTTATGGACTGAGCTCAATTGCAGTGGTAGATTCAAATGATAAGCAACTGGTCTATTTCTATTAGTGGTCTAGAAAGAACTGATATATATACCTAGGTGCTAGGTTACTCTTAACTTTAAATCTTGTAACACCACAACTTGGAGTTAATTTTAAGGACACATAATCACTAGTCTCGAACTTCACCTCACGTTTTTTAGGGTTTATATAGCTTTTCTAACAACTTTGAATTTCTTTGATTCTCTCTTAGATATCCTTTATTTTAGTAGCTTTCTTAATCAATTCAAGTTCAAGAATAATGTGCTTTTTGGCTCTACCCAACACGAGGGCAATTTATATGGTCTCCAATACAATTCCTTGTATGAAGCCACACCTAAATTGGTCTAGTAATTATTGTTATAAGTAAACTCCACCAATAGCAGGTGATCACCCCAATTTCTACCAAAATCCATTATACATGAGCAAAATATATCCTCAAGAGTTTGAATGGTTCTCTCAGATTTGCCATCTATTTCAAGATGATGAATTATACTAAGATTCAACCGTGTAAGAAAAGCTTTCTACAAAGCTCTCTAAAACTTATATATGAACCTTGAATCTTTGTTAGAAACTATACTTGAGAGCACTTTATGCAAGTGAACGATGTTCTCCACATAAAATTTACTAAATTTGGTAAGTGAGTCGTCAATCCTGATCAGTATAAATTAAGCGGTTTTAGTCAGTCGATCGACTATGATCCAAACTGTATTATTCTTACTCAAATTCCTCGAAAAACTAGTAATAAAGTCTATTGTAATCTTATCCCATTCCAATTTCAAACAAGTAAAAGTTGAAGTAATTTAACTAGCCTCTAGTCTTCTGCCTTGAGAATTGCTGACAAGTCAAATACTTGACTATGAAAGTAGCCACTTCTTTCTTTATATCTTTCTGCTAGTATTGCCTCTTCAATTCTTTGTATATCTTAGTGCTACTAGGATGTATTACAAACTTGGACTTTTGAGCCTATGCTATAATAGTTTCTACTGAGCTGTTTGGAGAAGTGATGGAGTAACCACGATGTTGCTACTACAAGCAGTTTTCTCATTCTCAAAATACTCCAAGTTATAGTCACAAATTGTAACCGAATTCTTCCTATCCTCAAAAGCTAGTGTAGCTAGCATACCATGAGATTTTCTACCTAAAACATCAACTATGACATTGGTCTTTCTAGTTTTTGGCTCTAAGCTCTAACTGTTGGTTCTAACCTTTCTACTTTTATCTAAGAAGGCATTCTATAAGTCTATATTCAATATGCCAAACAAGTAGTGAGATAATAATACATACTTTTTATAAAAAAAACCCTTAATTAGTTTAATAATGATATATTTGAGGTATTTAAACCTAGAGCTCTAATATTCTTTTTCTGTTATGACCAAATCTCGTGCTAATAATAAAATGAGAATTTCACTTAGTTTAGAAATTTCATGTTTATTTATGAAAATGTCTAAAATATTTCTAATATGTAAAAAGTTTCATTTAGAAAAAGTCCTAGAATTTCAACCAGTGAACCAATCCCACAATTATAATATTAACAGTAAATACAAATCGATAATAAATTAGAAATCTGTAACCCAATACAAGTCCATGCATCATCATCATCATTATCAACACATAAGTACTAAGCACTAATATGACATAAAGGTCTATAAGCATAATCATAAAATAGATTCTTGGTTTAATGCTAAACAAGTTTTACAAAATCTGGAGTAGAAATATGGGTGTGAAATATCTAGTAGGATACCCAGATACCTTTTGAAAAAACTATCTAATTCTGTATAGTTATTAGTTATTCTAAACATTATTTAATAAAACACTATAATAGTCCAAATCAATCATGTACACAAAAAATAATTAAAAATGTCATAAAGAAAACTCATATATAATATATATCACAAATCAACTCATGCCATGAGCTCTTATCCTCTCATCACAAACTAAATTAAGTAACTCATACTACGTATGCTAAGTACTCTCTGCATGATACCTACTCAAGAAGAACTGGAGGGGTAACTTGGTGCTTAACCTACTGAACAACAAAAGCAATTGAATGCCTACATGCTGAGTGGGAATAGTCAGAAAACCCATCGTAGGTTACGGGCTCTCACAAATGGTGGGGGTAATACCATTTACTAAACACCGTTATACCTAATATAGATCTTATATAGGGGTGGCAATTCGGGTTATGACACGATGACACGACATGAACACGACATGATTTTTTACGGGTTAGAGTCAAAGAAAAAGGATACGGCTTGAAATCGAGTTGACCCACATGACACGGATAAAAAAAAAAAAAAAAAAGGTCAGATTCGGATCAGCCCACTTGACCCGTTTGACCCGCCAAAAAAATATATACATAATTAAATTATAAAAATATTTTTTATTTAATTTGTTTATGACTATTATTATAGATATATTGTTTAGAATTATAATTTATTAGTTATATTTATGAATTACCCCTAATTTATTTGTTTTAAAATGAGATAATAATAGACTTAGAAAAAGAAAATATAAGTAGAAAAATATGGGTCATAGCGGGTTGCACGGGTCGGATTCGGTTCAACCCGGTTTAGATGCGGGTCGGGTTAGTATTGATGTTTTTTTAACACGACGGATCACGGGTGGGATTCGGGTTGACATAATTTATGTATATATTAGACTTCAATCTGATACAAACCCGACCCACCGACACGAATTGTCATCCCTAATCTCATGCGTGATCCTATGATACGTTTAATATATAATAAAGTATAAACACTCATAAAATGAGTAATATTCTAAACATGCTCTGATTTTCATTTGAAAATCATTTTTAGTGCTATAGAAAATTTTGGCAACTTAACGACTGCATTTCAACCAAACCCAAAAATCAAACATATACAAAACAATATGTAAAACCATCCAATACAATCCACAATATTCTATAATATCTTAATTCATCAAAACAATAGTTCAAAACAAATCAACCCAATATAGTTCGTAAATTTCCGAAGTTTCACATCATATCAATTTTTAACAAAGTTAGTTTAAAACGAGAGAGATACCTACCTCATTGGGATAGCTGTAACAAAATATCGGGTACCTGTGGTGTTCCTTTGCACTTTTTTAAAAGTTTGGTGGAGGCTCCGGGCGACTTTCTCGCCGGAGCCTGAAAATGACAATTTTGTGGCCTCTAACACACTTGGGATGTTGTATTTAGCTATTAGGGGTATATAACTTGTCCAGAGGCGATCTGGGGCAAACTCGACTTCTGGCTTGCTAAACATGGCAAAATACGTATGGCAAAATACGTGCTCGTTGCCTTGGGTTTTGATGCCTAGCTGAAACATGTGCCTTAGTTAAAGTTTGTTTCTCGACTTCAACAAAAACCTAAAATGACAATGAAAACTCTTTTTGATATCTCAAACAAAAATTCAATATACAAACCAACACATATACAATTACTCAAAATGCTAGAAGTCACTGGAGGAGTATCGATGCTAGAGATCAGTTGGGTCCCGAAGAGTGTGGTTCCGGGTACCCCTCACCTATTAGAGGTAGGGCCAAAATTAGTCAGAGGCGGCCAAAAATTTCGTCAAAAGCCGACAAGGGTCGTTAGCTTTGGACTCTTCTTCATGCCTGCATGGCACAAACTACAGAGACTAGCTGGCGTGGCTTCATCAGCTGATGGGGTGGAGTGCGGCAAGGCGGGTTGGCAACAAGGAGCAGTGGCGTGCCGATTTCAATTTTAGGCAGAGAAAGGATTAAGAGATATGGGAGAAATCGTGAGAGGATGAGAGGAGATTTAGGGATTTTAGGGGAATTTGGGTTATTTTGCCTCTCACCAAGTTTCCCATCATTTAAGTCCAAAAATTCACCCTTTAACCCCAGCTTTCTCGAAATTCTTCCGCTTTGGCGCAAATCCAGATCAACTCCTTTTAATTTCATTTGTAACCCAAAATTTGTTTAATTTCCAATTAAATGTCAAGTGGATTATAGGTTTTAAAACTAATAGTATCCTTAATAATATGATTAAGCTTATTACTCGATATTGAATTCCCTTGTTTTTCTTTTCAACAAAGAAAGAATAGGAAGTGCTTATTACTCTTTGCTGTTAGGTCATTCATCTGAACGAGGGATCCATTGCGTGCTTCATTGACAAGGATCAACAAAAGCTATAAGTTGGAAGAATGGATATTCTCATCGGGATTGTCACTTCAGTCCTTGGAAAAATTGCTGAGTGTACAATTGAGCCAATTGGTCACCAGCTTAGTTATATTGTTTACTACAGGAGACATATAAGTGACCTGAAAACTCAGATTCAGCTTCTACAAGATGAAATAGATAAGTTGCAGCATTTGATTGATGAAGCTAAAAATAGAGGTGAAGAAATTGAAAACAACGTTCAAAATTGGAATAATACCGTAAGTGACATCATTCAGAAGTCACAGAGTTTCTTTGAAGTGGAAAATCAAGCAAACACAAGGTGTTCCAAAAGATCATTTCTGAACTTGACTTCACGACGTCAACAAAGTAGGAAAGCGAAGAAGATGGCTGACGCTGTTGCAAATGAAATCGAAAAGGCAAGAAAAATCAGCTGCAATAAAATTTCTTATCGTTCCACTTTTCATGGTTCTGTTGAAAATAAAGGTTATGAGGCTTTTACGTCAAGATTTTCAACTTTAACTAAAATTATGGATGCACTAAAAGACCCTAATGTCAGTAAGATTGGACTGTATGGGATGCCTGGCATAGGGAAAACCATGCTTGCTAAAGAAGTGGAGAATCAAGCCTTAAAACAACAATTGTTCGATGTGGCCATTCTAGTTCCTATTTCCAAGACTCCAGATTTCAAAGATATTCAACAGATAATTGCAGATAAGCTGGCTTTAGAATTCTATGAGAAAGCTGTACCTACAAGAGCAGATCGACTACGAGATCAGTTAATGAAGCAGAAAAAGAAGATACTCATAATTTTGGATGATGTGTGGGAGAAACTCAAGTTAGATGATGTTGGAATTTCTTTTAGAGAAGACCAGAAGGAATCCAAGATATTACTGACAACAAGATTTGACAGTGTATGTAATGATATGGATACTGAGAGGAAATTTCATGTTGGACTTTTGAATATTGACGAATCAACAAGTTTGTTTTACAAGATCGTGGGAAGTACAGTGAAAAATAATTGCGTCGATGATTTAGCAGCTGAGATTATTAAAGAATGTGCAGACTTGCCACTTGTAATTACAACAATTGCGAGTGCATTGAAAGAAAAAAAGCGTCCTATTTGGGAGCATGTATTGAGAGGGTTGAGAAAATCTAATCCCACAGACATTGATGGAGTGCAAGGAAATGTTTACTCAAGTATACAGTTGAGTTATGATTTTTTAAATGTCGATGCAAGATCATTGTTGGTACTTTGTAGTCTACATGAAGAGGATGCAGACATAGATCTTGATCTACTGCTGAAATGTAGTTTGGGTTTTGACTTGTTTCAAGGTATAGATAAAGTGGAGGAAGTGAAAGCTAAGGTGTTTTATTTAGTAGATAATCTCAAGACTTCTTCTTTGTTGTTAGATGGTCGCTCTCCCAATTATGTTAAAATGCACGACGTCATTCGAGATGTTGTGATTTCAATTGCATCTAGAGATAAACGCATGCACATCACCCAAGATGTTGTCCAGCTAGAAGAGAGTTTACCAATGTATGAAGACTCGATTGCCATTTCACTACTCCACAATAATGATGAGCGGGTGCGGCTTTCGGAAAAGTTGGTATGTCCCCGACTTAAGTTGTTTTTAATGTTTGGGAGTAATAGATCTTCGGAAATTCCAGAAAGCTTTTTTGAAGAAGCAAGAGAGCTTAGGGTTCTACTCTTGATGTCTGCATGTTTTGAAAGAGTACAATCATCTTTTCTTGTCCTTCAAAATCTTCAGACATTGTGTTTGAGAGACTGTAAGCTAGAGGACACAGCCTCAATTGGAGAGCTGAAGAGTCTGAGAATTCTTGACCTTGCGGGATCCGATATTGAGAAGCTGCCTAAAGAAATAGGACAACTAACAAAACTCAAATTGTTAGATTTGAGTAATTGTCAGTTGCTCAAAACCATTGAACCAGACATCATATCGCGGTTGACAAGTTTAGAAGAGTTGAACATGAGATACAGCTTTACGTCATGGGCTATTGATGAAGTCAGTGGTGAAAGAAGGAATAATGCGAGTCTTGTTGAGTTAAGTGGGCTGCAGTTGTCCACTTTGTACTTAAACGTAACAGACACAACAGTTCTGCCAAAAATGAAATGGTTGAATGAGAAGTGCTTGAAAAGATATGAAATATTGATCGGAGACAATTGGGAATGGAGTTGGGATGCTCGAGGAATTTCAACAAGGTTGGCTGTCAAGCTCAACCATTTCAGTGACCTGGATGAGTATAAGATTCAAACACTGTTGAAAACATCTGAAGAAGTATGCTTAGATGGATTAGTTGGCATCGGCCGAGATGTCTTTTTTGCATTAGATAAGGATGGCGCTTCACAATTCAAACATCTTGAGTTTGAAAATAATGATGAAATCCAATACGTCCTTAATTACTCGGACCAGATTCATGTAAGTGCATTTTCAAAGTTGGAGTCATTGGTTCTTTCCGGATTAATGAACTTGGAAAAGATATGCCGTGGAAAATTAGCGATAGATTCTTTTGGTAAACTAAGAATCGTAAGAGTGACGAGCTGTGCTAAGTTGAAGTATCTATTGCCATTGTCTGCTACCAGACGACTTGAGAGTATTAAAGTGGATGGGTGCTTTATGATGGAGGAAATAATTGTTAGAGGAGAAGATTATTCTCAAAACATCAGCAATGATGCTATTGATGATAAGATTGAGTTTCCCCAGTTGCATACTTTGAATCTTTATAGTCTACCTCAGCTAAAACGATTCTGTTATGATTTGAAGATGATGACCTCCATTTCTGAAAGGATAGAGGAGCCAACTGACGCAAATACTGCTTTCTCACTTTTCAACCAGAAGGTATTAATTCTTGTTCCTTTATTCTTAAACTTAGTGTAATTGTTTTATATAATGAGAATTTCGAGCGAGTTTTTACTTTTAACATATGAATGACTCCAGTTAGTTTATTTTAAATATGATTTCAATTATTTTTGGATTGGACTGAGCTAGAAATTATGTTCGTTTGCTTGCTGTCGGCTTTTTCTTCCAATTAATTCATATGTCATATAAAATGATTAATCAAATATTGGATGGTTTCATAATTAAGTTTAGATCTTAAATTATTCTTTTTGCTCTATGACAGTTGGATTAGATGTTGTATTGCATGTGACCGAAAAAATTAATTTATTAGGTAAATATCCAACACGTGATATATATATATATACATATATTAACTATAGATCAATTTTAAACTGATATATTTCTGTAGATATTATGTTATAATATATGCTATATTTGGAAATTTAGATCTAGAATTAAGGTGGAATCAAATTAATTTCAGTAGGTTTAAATATTTTGCATGGATGAGAGAATAGGGAATTCTAATAGCTATACTCCGTATAATGTATTAGAAAAAAAAAAATATAAATTTTTCTTTGTTTGATTTAAAAATAAGGCTAAAATTTGAAATGACACTGCCTCCCCCCCCCCCCCCCCTTTTTTTTTTATAGAAACTACTCTATTTTTTCTTTAAAAAAAAACTATTTTTTTTTATAAATTATTTCCTTTGTTTTCTTATTCTTTCTTGTCTTTGAACTCTACTTTAATAACTGTTACATATGAATTTAATTAGCAAGATAAATGTTTGAGTCAACATCCATTATCTTTAGTTTAATCACACAATTTTACATTTTTATTTTCGCTTGTAGAAAAAAAAAAAAAAAAATTTTAGTGAACATATTTCAGTGAAAATGCTATAGCTACGTACTGTACGTGATCAATATGATTAGAAGGGGAAAAAAAAAAAAGAGAGCCGTTGTTTGTCTCTCTGCTTCTCATTTGCTTAGTTTTGGTAATCTTAATATTTATGCTTTAATTCCCTCAAAAAATATGAAATACATATTTACGCTCTAATTTTCGATTTTAATAATAAGAAAAACAGCAGTTGTTTTGTTGACTAATTTAATCTCTAAATTTTCTCAGTTTGCATTCCCCGCTTTGAGGGAGATGTTTATTAGGTCCATAGATAACTTGGAAAAGATATGGGAATACCCATGGCCATCGACTTCGGCTGATCATTCTTTTCGCAAATTGGAAGAAATATATGTTAGTAATTGTAAGAATCTACAGAAAGTACTTCCGTCTCCCATGCGGGCAAGACGACTTGCGAATCTAAGACGTTTGGTAATATCGGATTGTGAAATGCTACAAGAGGTATTCGAAATAGAAAGATCAAATACTGTTGAAGAAAGAGAAGCAACCGCTAGTCAATTGTCATATCTGGGATTACGCTACTTACCGAAACTGAAGCATGTGTGGCCTAAGGATTCCCAAGGAAGTAGTCATCTTCTCTTCCGAAATCTCAAAGAAATTAACGTTGATGGCTGTCATAATCTGGAAAGTCTATGTCCACCTTCTGTTGCCAAAGGTCTTCTTCAACTTCAAACTCTATACATTAAAGATTGCAAAATGTTGAAGGAAATTATTTCCAAGGACCAGGAAGAAGAAGAAACGGTTCCACACAGAGTTTTTTTCCCTCAGCTAACTCGTCTGTCTCTCGGACGTTTGCCTCAACTTATGAGTTTTTACCCAGCGGAACCACAAGGATTAAGCTTCCAAGAGGAGAAAAGTGGGTTAATAGAAGCCAACTATCCAATTAAGCAACAACAACCCCACTCTTTGATGGACAAGGTATGTACATGTATCTGTGTATATTTAACAGAATATAAATAGCTGACCCCGTTGGTAGTTGAGCAATTAATTAACAGGTCTCGTACGATAAGTTTGTTTTAGAGTCAATTATATATTTTTGGAAAGTCCTAATCACTTTTCTGTTAAATTTGTTTAGTTTTATGTTTATCTTATTGTATAGATACAAGACTACTGGCTTACTGCACTTAATTATAATTAGTCACCGTTCAGCATTTTCACAAATCTTACTGTGGACGTGTATAATTCTACATAATTAAGCTAATAGTTGGAAAGAAGAAGTTATTTATTATTTTTCTATAAATACATTGTAGTTGAGCATTTATTTCAGGGACATTGATCATAATTGCTGGCTTCAATTTAATTAAGGGTAATAGAGAAAGAAAGTTTAATTGGATTGGACAAAGTGCTTTTTTTGTTTGCTCTTTCGAGGTGCCAAATTTTTTTTATTGGACATATGCCTGCGACAAGTTTATATAATGTAAGTTCTAAACCTTTATATTTTATATAGTTTAGTTTAGTTAGTTTTTTTTAATAACTATTTGCTGAAAACAAATGTTTCCGACACGATATGTTGGATAGTTTTTGCATCAATTACGAAACCACAATTATATACCACGAAGAAAAGGCCTATTATAAAGTAAGTTACGTTCTATTGGCTCTTTTAATATTTAAATTTCGCAGGTTGCATTTCCCATTTTGAGGAACATATATATTGAGTTCATGGATAACTTGAAAACGATATGGGCATGCCCATCCACTGCAGCTGATTCTTTTTCCAAATTAGAAGAAATAGATGTTCGGCATTGTAAGAATCTGGAGAAAATAATTCCATCTTCCATGTGGTCAACTCTACAAAAACTAACAAAATTATCTATATACAATTGTGAAATGGTAGAAGAGGTATTTGAGATAGAAACAAGATCAAATGTTGAAGAAACAACCACTCAATTGAGAAATCTGAATTTACGCGACTTGCCAAAACCGAGGCATATGTGGACCAAGGATCCCCAAGACAATCATATCTTATTCCAAAATCTCAAAGATATTGGATTAAGTGATTGTCCAAAGCTGGAAAGTCTCTTTCCACCTTCCATTGCCAAAGGTCTCCTTCGACTTGAACGTCTAGAGATAAGTGATTGTGAAATGTTAAAGGAAATTGTGTCCAAGGAGGAAGAAGAAACTGATGGAATAGAGAAAATGCCAAAGTTTGTGCTTCCTCAGTTAAAGTATTTGAAGCTCACTAATTTGCCGAATCTTGTAAGTTTCTACCCAACACTACATACCTCAGAATGGCCTTCGCTGGAAAGCTTGAAGGTGAAAGAATGTGCGAAAGTAACTGTCTTAGCTATGAAAGTTGTATCAAGAATAATCGAGGAAGAGAAAAGTGGAATATTGGCACCAATTAATAGTCAAACGCAAAAACCTTTCTTTTTGATGGAGAAGGTAAGTGGTAAAATTGCTCCAGTAATCTTATATCTATATTCTCATGTTAATTTTTTGCTATTTTGTTTTTCAAAAAGAGAAAAAGGCTTTGACTTGGTACTGATCTTATATATATATGGTTGCTAATCCAGTAGGTATTTTTCTTTTTACCTATATGTATATATTTTTTTTTTAGCCGTTAGATCATCATTTAATGGTAATCCAACGGCTATAATGATGTACATGAAAAGACATGCATCATTAATGCTATTTCTCTCTCTTACTTTTTAATATAAAAAAATATACAAAAAAAACTTTCATTGGCCAAATTAATATCTATGCATAAGTTAAAAAAAAAATACCTACTAAATTGGTGCCCTATAGCCCTATATATATGCACGTGCTCTTTGTTTCATGAATTGCTTGAGTTCATCGCTAGACGTGAAAATGAGCTACATTTAACATAAATAGATGAATATTTTTTATTATTTTTTTTCCAAACAGAAAATGAAGAAAAAGAAAAGATTAATTACATATGAATGTAAATACTGACGTATGTATTTATAGATTTTGGTCTAGCTAAAAGGTGGATTTACTTTTTAAATTCAAACATTAATACCTCTTGAAAAGAGAAACCAATGAAACCCTCTTCAAATGTGCTTGTATATTCATAATAATTTTAGCTCCCTTTTAGGTACTTATATGTCCGCTGTCATAGGAAGATTCTCTCAAAATTTTTACAAGATCTATATACGATTTGTAAAACTTCATAATTGTAATTGTAATTGTCTTTTTCAGGTTATATTTCCCGAGTTGAAAAGTCTGATATTGACTGGAAACATTGATTTTCCTGAAGAATTTGCAAAAGTATTCTCTAGTTTAAGGGAATTACAACTATTTCAAAGGCCTAGATTGTTGCACCTGTGGGAGGATGTCATCCAAAATTTAGAAACTCTTAACTTGAATGAATGTGAAAGCTTAAAGAAGTTAGTACTATCATCCTCGGTGTCTTTCCAAAATCTGACTACTTTAATGGTATCAAAGTGCTGTGGATTGCTAAATTTAGTAACTTTGCCAATAGCGAAAAGTTTGGGACAAAAGCTAAGAAGAATGAGCATTTCGGAATGTGAAAACATGATGGAGATAATTGCAAAGGAAGAAGAAGGAGGTGATGCGGAAGGTGGCGAAATTGTCTTCAGCCAATTAGAGATTTTGATCCTTTATAATTTGCCTAGCCTCGCTCACTTCTATAATGGGAATTACATGATGAGATTTCCTAATTTAGAAAGAGCGATTGTGAGCGGGTGCTTCGAGCTGCATAGTTTTTGTATTCACGGAGTTATAACTCATAAGCTGGATAAAATATTCACAATCGCGACTTTGTATCTAGACTTGTTCCACACAGAATGGCTCTTTGATCAAATAGAATATTACTGTATACTCGGAGGAGAGCTATGGAAGGGAGATATCAATATGACATTGGAAGAGCTCTGGAAGACTAGGCATAATAATCCCTTGACCTCGATACAAGAAGGTAGGCATGCATAATATTGATTCCCCCAAAACTGATCATGATCAATTTCTAATTAATTTCTCATTATTCTAGCTCTAGCTCTAGCTCCATCTGTTTGTTTTTTTATTTGAAAAGAAAAAATAGTATGAGAAGTATATCGGGGCAGGGAAGCCCTTTCCCATAACTCTCCAAACTGGTGGGTGGAGAAAAATGACATGGGTCAAGTGCTACAATTACTCAAGACTAATGAATTACTACAATAACAATGTCTTTCTTGACTCCATCACATTGAATAAGCAGCTAGAGCCTAAACTTTCTCACTATGAATCTGTGTATTATTCTTTTTTCTTTTACTTTTTTTTGTTTGAAAAAAGTCTGTGTATTGTTCTTATTAAAGCTAATTAGTATATATTTTATATTAGTAGCAAGTAGCTTTTTATAATACGTGATTTCTATATAAAACTAATGCATATACAGAATTGAAATTTTTAGGATATTATGTGGAACTGACTCTTTCTTGATATCGTATTTTATCCTAATTGCTATTAAAATTTGTTGTATATAGAGTATCTATATGTTTTGATTCCTAATTATGTTCATTTCACCAATTAGTTACACACGTACGTGTGCGTGTCTACGTTTGTCGCTGATCAACATACAAAAGATAATTTGAGTTGTGGTCAAGAAAAAAATAATGGATAACAAGCATCAATAATTTCTTGCATATATATGTGTGTATAATTATGTTCTTATTTGTATTTGTTGTCGTAATTGACATATACTATTTAGTTCATTAAATAAATTCTTATGATAATCGTGACTGGGATAATATTTACATTTAATTGTGTAGAAGATGCACAGAAAGATATTGAAAAGAATTCTCAAGAAATTTCTGAAAATGAATCTGAAGACGAATCTAAAAGAAGCTCTGGAAGAGATTCTGGAGAAGATTCTGAGCAAGATATGGAAGAAGATTTCAAGGGTGATTTCAAAAAAGATTTTCAGCAGGAAGATTCTAAAAATAATTCAGAAGAAGATTCTGCAAGTATTTCTGATCTAGAAGAAGATTCTGAAAAAGATTCAAAAGAAGATGCTGATGATGATGATGAGGATACCAAGAATGATAATAATTATGTAGAAGACTTTGATGAGGATTCTGAAAAGACTTCAGAAGAATCGTCTGAGGAAGATTCCAAAGAGGATATTGAGGAAGACTCTGAAGAAAGTTCCGAAGAAGATTCTGATAAAAAAGATCAATCAACGGAAGAGGCATCTGAAAAAGATCTTGAAGACAATTTTGAAGAAAAATCTAAAACAGATTCTAGTGAAGATAAAGAAGAAGATTCTTCACATTCTGAACAAAATTCAGAAGATTCTTGAGAAGTTCACAATCTGTGTTAAAGATTGTTAAGAAGATGTTCTTGAAGATTGAAGATTTAAAGACTAATTAAATAGTAAGGCCTTTGTTTTCTTATTTTATAATTTAGAATTCCTGTATATATAATATAGATGCACTAGTAATTTTAGTTGGTTCCGTTTCAACAGGTTCATATATGGTCATGCACATAAGTATTATTCATTTTTCTTTTTTAATGTTAAATTAGATTCTAATAAAAAAATATTTTGTA
>JXTC01000002.1:1619208-1637479 GCA_002914845.1 Trema orientale
TGGGCTTTCTTTCTTTTTTTCTTTTTTTCTTTCCTTTGAAAGGCATCATTAAGGATTTTTGTTGTTCAAATGAATGGAAAAATCAGAACAACAAATAATTAAGATAATGGCTACTTCTCTTTTTACGTGTTTCTAGAATTTTCTCAATTTATTTTGTGATTTATTTGGCCCCATGTACATTGTACTTGAATAAATAGTAAATTTTAACCTTTACCATGGCTTGCATATATTTTTTAACCATGATTTTGAAGCAGCACAGCTAGATATTTGTCAGGAGATTTATGATATTGTGGTGTCCCTCAGTTGATTATTTGGTTTGGTCCATTAACACTTTTGGGCACCTTTTTATGTTATGAGCACCAACGTCCAGAAAGGATAGAATTCTATGGGGAAAGCATATATTGGGGAATATATTCCTCCTATGAGATCGATTTTTTTCTTTTCTTTTTGTACGATTTTAAATGGTAACATTCAAATTAAAGATATGCTCATGAGACTGAAAATTCCTTGTGTTTCAATCTATCCTTTTTGCCGCATGCAGGACCAATAATCTATGGAATTACACTTTATTTCTGAGATGCATGTTTGTATTAGAGGAATTAATTTATTAATTATTTAATTGTATATTTTGTAGTTATCTAAATTAAGGTGATGGTGGTGTCTGTGATTATTGGAGAGACGCTTCCTTATTGATGAGTTTTTCATGAATTTCATCAAAGGAGATCGGCGTTTCACGAGCATTAACTGCGTCAACAATTCCTTTGTATTCTTGTCAAGGCCATCAAGAATCTTATCTATTAGATCTTCGTCATCAATGAGTTTGCCGAGAAGAGCAAGTTCGTTGGCCCGATTCTTGATAAATTGCATATACTTAGAGATCGTCTTCGAACTTTTGACGCAATTTTTCAATTGGTCCTTGATTTATTTGATGTGACCACGGGATGGTTTGGCAGATGTATTAGTCAAAGTGGTCCAGGCCTCTTTAGAGGTGGTAGTGCGGGCAAGAAGTGGTTAGATGGATAAAGAGACTGCACCAAGGAGTACATTGAAGAGAAGACGATCCTGGCGCTTCCACATAGTGTAGGCTGGATTTGGAACTGGGTTACCATTAGTGGTAATGGTTGGTATAGGACTAGGATGAGAACCGTCAACAAAGCCATAGAGATCATATCCTTCTAATAGACTTTGGATTTGGAGGCACCACGTGATGTAGTTAGTGGTAGTAAGTTTTATGATGTTTGTAGTATTAATGGTAACAAGAGGATTATTTGGTTCTTGGGTATTTTGAATAGTGGTATGAGCAGTAGTAGATGTAGAGGTATCGTCAGAAGCCATTATTATTGAAAAAAAATGAGAGAGAAAAACAGGTCAAGAATGTGGCCTATCTGATACCATATAAAGATTGGAAATAATGGCTTAATTTCCATTGAATAAAGATGAGTTATATATACAAGTACAAAATGAGATTGGGCTAATCAAATATTCTAAATCAACCTAATCTATGGGATTTGCTTTTAATTCAAATTATTTACAAAATCTACATAGGAAACTAATTAGATAAGTACAAAAATATATAATTAAATAATTAATAAATTAATTCCTCTAATATATTTATTTTGAATTCTTTATCTTTTGCATTCAGGTTTTGCCTATGGGATGGAAATTGTTACTGTTACCAGGCTATTGAATTGGCCTGGGATAAATCTTGGCATAAATTTTGGGTGAAACAAATTATTCGTTCGTCATTTCTATTCTACGGCAGAAGTCTTTGGTGGCTCCATAGAGGTGAGGTCACGTCGGCCTCTTTATCTTTATAGGCTTTCTCTCACGTTTCCAAAAGATAATCAAGTGGCTGATAAGTTTACTGCTTTTGGTTTTCAAGCACATCAGGAGCAATGGTGGCATTTCTCTTAGATTTTGTTTAATTTTTTGTTGCAAAGGATTTAATCCTTAAGAATCTTTTACCATGTATTAGTGGATTTTGGTTCGAGTACTCTTTTTTCAGCCTAAATTTTTTTCTCATTGGGTTTTTTCTAATTAGGTTTTAACGAGGCTCGTCTGGTTTTCTTTTAAGTCTTTTCAGCCTTTTGCCTTTAGGAATTGTTTATTTTTAACTCTTGTGCTTTTTCTTTTTTTATTAATAATATTTGTCTTTCTAGGAGTTTCTGAGCAAGGAATTGTTGGGGTAGTTGGGTGCCAACCTAGTTGGAATATTTCTACTCTCACATAATTATGCCGTTAAAGTAGTTGAAATTATTGTAAAATATTTAATAAAAAAGAATAGTTTGTTTGAATTATTTGATGTAATATTACAATAGAAGATTATACTTATATTAAGTACTGTCTCCAGGATCCTAAACTAAACATATAGTCACTCGTGTTATATCTATTGATCTAGTGATACTTAATGACTCCATATGTGAATAAAGAGATATGCATCTTTTGAGGAGATCTTGGTGATTTTATATATCTGTAATATTTTGGAAACTTTATAGTTTATTGGTAGGAACACGAGTTTAACATTGATTATACCTCTAACATGATTATCTACCAGTAAGCCATTAGCAGTCCTTAATTCTTATTGTGGATGACACCATGTTTTTAGAAAATGAGAAGAATTGGTTATAAAGATGTTTTCTCATTAGTTTTCCACGAAAGATACTTATTATTATGCTGACTTAGAATTTCATTAAGTGGAGATGAGAACTACTCTTTGAATGAAGTTTGAGCTTTTGCATGGCTGCACTGATTGGTTTTAAGATTATTAGTAATGAACACCTAATTTAATAGATCCATATTTTTGATTATGGATTCAAACTGGCATCAATATAGTGGTATTGCAAATTTGATGAGATTGTCAATATTAGTGTGTTTTGGAGAATGTTGTTGATCAATGTGTACATGTGAGGGTCAGTGGGAGCAACTACATATTCATGATTTTATATGTTATAGATATTGTGCTCGCATTTAAAGATTCTGACCTGATATATGAGACAAATAATTATTGATTAGCCATATAAACATGAAAAATCTCAGAAAAGCCTCGTATGTTCTAGGTATATAGGTTCTTAATATAGTTCTAATGGCATTTTGGTTTGTCTCAAAGAATTTACATTGATCAAGGTCTTTATAGAGATCTAGTTCTGGATATTGTTACTCTTGCTAGAAAGCACTAATTCTGAAATGTGACGAATTATAAAAAGCCAAAAGTCCATCAGTTGATTTGAGATAGATCATGTGAGATTAGTCCCTACGCGTTTACTGTTAGTAGCCTAATATATATATATATATACTCAAGTACGTGCATGCCATGATATTATATTTATCTTGGGCATGTTGGTTGGGTACTTGAGTGATCCTTTTGGGTACTCAGGATCTTATTTTTGTGATTGATTCATCGACAGACCAACACTCATAACATAGTTAGATTTTGTGATGCCGAGATTGTAGGCTGCATGGATGATAAAAGTCTATTCATATGTATATTATGATAATAGTAGGAGGAGCTGTTATGTGATTATGTGCCAATTGGACACTTATAGCTGAGCTGTTTTAGGATTTAGTGTCAATTGAATATTTACAGCTATCTCGCCTATCGAGGCAGAATCTTTGTGGCGTGTTATGAGGCTACTAGTTATGAAATTTGACTGTAGAACTTTGTTTCCGTATTCAGAGTAGTTCACTCTATTTGAGGTTGTTGAAACTTTATGGTTATGATTCCATAGCTTTATCTTTCTCTTGGAATTTGAGGAGCATTGTTAGGTCTAATTTCATTGATATACAGTTCCTATTTGTTAGAGAGAAAGTTGTAGCACCCTCTTTTCTATTAAAAATATGCATACAGATAACATGTTGGCGAATTCACTAGTGAAAGGACGATTTTTTGTGTGTTTTAAGAACATGCATCCTATGAGGTACTGTTAGTAGCCTTAGTTGTATTGAACTAGTGGGAGTTTATCGCCATCTATATATGATAAACATGTTGTTGATTGATGCGAATTGCTTATGTTTTATGTAATACACGCATGTTTTGGATCCTAGTCACCTTTTATAATATGTGCACACATGTTTATTTGATGAGTGACATGTTGATTAGAGACATCCAGTTTTAGTCTCAGTATGTGTAATGTTAGTGGATCTATGTATGAAGGTTGTCGACATGTTTTATGAATCTTTAGCGCCTGATTGTGTATGATACTTGTATCCTATCGATTTAGTATTATGCATGACTAGTTTTTGGCTATTCATATTTGTAAGAGAATCTTGTATTTTGACATATTATAGTTAAGTGAGTATTTTTGTATAATTATACTGTCCAAGTAAGAGAATATTAGAATATTTTATATATATGGACTAGTATAATCAATAGTAATCAATAGTAACTCACTATGTCTTAATTAAAGCATGTTAAGGACAACTATATTTATATGTATAATTGATTTTATATAGTATTACTAATTGGGCCATAATGGGATGGACCACACATTTTAATATGTATAAGGCCTATAGTTTCACACTCTTTAGATACCTTGGCTAGCCCATTGGGCCAAGGGTGTGATCTGCCATATATGTGACAACGCCCACCAGCCCATTCCTTGATAAAAATGGTCGTTGACCAGTTTGTGGGAGAAGGGGGGAGTGTTCATTTTGGGGTGGTCTTTGACTGAGATCAATCCTCTTCATTTTTCTTCTCCATTTTCACAGCTTGCAGGAGCACCAGATATGACAATGGCTGGTCAAGACTGCAGCTCACCATTAGAGGTAATATTCAAGCCTCTGTCAATATGCTTTAAGCTTTAAATGGATTGTTGAAACTCATTTTATGAATATTATTTCAACAACTTTTTGTATCATTACTAATTTTTTAAAATCACTTTATCGCATAAAGGAAAAAAGATATAGAATATGAGTGGAAAATGAACTCTTTCCAGTTCCATTTTTTTTTCCTAGTTTTGGTTTTGAAATTAAATAGAAAAACTAGGTATATATACGTAAGTTATGAGATGGAGTAGAGGTGACAATTCATATTTTATATAGGGGATAAAGTTGTAAAAAAAAAAAAAAATTCTAGCGAGAGCAAAGTAGATGAAAAAAAATTCATTTTATATATAAATTAGGAAAGAAAAAAATTAAGAGATTTCAATGCCCCTTGTCTCTAGAGATGTCAAAAAGATTGGGCTGCCTATTAGCTATAAGGGCACAAAACAAGAAAAAAAAAATCCATGCCAAGTACGACATCGCACGATATAACCTTGGGCCGTGTCAAGTACGATGCAAAAGTGTTGGGTGGTGCCGAGCTCATGTTTATTTTTTAGGCACCTTGGCAATGGTACGACACACGGCTTTGAGGCATAAGCACTGTGCCCAAGCATGACACGACTCATAAAGCAGGAAAAATATGATACTAGATGCCTAAAAAATATTTTGTTCTTACTTCAAATATTAAATTGTTGCTTTTATAATTTGTAATATAATTAATAAACAATAGTAATAACTATTATGATATAGGATCAATGGCAAAATAAAAATTAATGTTAAGTCTCAAACCTGAATTGACATCAATAGATTCATTATTTTGTGGGAATACATATTATTGGCAATTAATTTTAATGTGGACTCTTTGTGCTTGTTACGTTATGGACTTAGCAAAACCATGAGCATGACATAAGATGTGTCTGTGCCTATGGGCTATGCCTTTTAAATTTGGGCTAGCATGAGTACATTACAATATTGTAGTGGGCCATATCAAATACAGCATAAAGCATGAGTGAGCGTTACTTTTAATAAACTGCTCGAGATTATATTATTGTGAAAATTAGGTCTTGTAAGACATTTTTAGGGAAAAAAACTAGAAAAATACGATGGGCTCTGCATTTTGTAGACCTGGTACCATTTTATTAACAAATACCATTTTTTAAATATATTTAGAAAAATACTATTTTTAAAATACTAGTCACCAGTAATCAGTTTTTGAGTACTGGTAACTAGTAACCAAATGTATCTATAACTGGTAACTAATAACCATTTTAAAAATGATATTTTTCTATAAATTTTTTAAAAGGTGATATTTTTCTAATAAAAATTATACGATAATTATAAAAAAAAAAAAGCTGACATCCGTATTTTTATAATTCTTTTTGGTTTTTATGCGTAAAAGTGTTAGAAACTCTATATAATTTTATTAAGGGGTAGGGTTAGGGTTGGAGGAATATAAAATTAGAGTGCTTGTCCTTTTTTTACAGTTTATTTAAAAAATGTTTATTTATAATTAAATATATAAGTATATATATTTTTACACTCAATATATTTATTAATATACTATTTTTAATTTATGTATAGAATGTATTAATTTTCATACTATGTTATGTTTTGTACATCATATTTTATTTTTATATTTAGTAAATTAGTTTATCCATCGATAATTTTGATATATGGGTTATTGTATACAATATTTAAAAAAACGGACATTAAAATGAATCCAAATCTTGGTCATTTTACTATAAACCCATGAAAGAAAATAAAGTGGGACCTACGTGATGCTCTTTGAGTGATGGGGGAAGCCATGTTTACAGTTTGCATCAAACTTGAAAAGCTTCGCACTTGCACCCCTCGAAACAAAAACATAAGAAAATAGAAGAATGCCCTCGATTGTTGTCGTTGAGCAGAAATGTTTGTATAGTGTTCCATTGGCCTTAGGAATTCCTAGAATCAGAATGTCCCAATCCCAAACCCAAAGAAGCTTCTCTTCCAAAAGAGACGTTCCCGCTTCAGACCCACACCCAGACCCAGTCCCAGGTCCTCTCACTCTCCCCCCAAAAGGGTTTACCTTCTTCCCCGTACTTATATATGTGTGTGTGTGTGTATGTATATATATATATATATATATATATAACTTCATGTGACATTTCAGGGTCCCAGTCTTCCAATGGCGTTTCAGCCTCACAACTTCGTGTTTTCTCCAGGAAAAAGAAACTCAAAGAGACGCTACTCGAAGCAAAAACTCTTGCTGACCACAAAGTGAAGGTAAAAATGCAATTATTTATGTTATTTGGGGTTTGTTTCAGCCTTTGCTTGCCTATAATACTGATGGGTACAACTCAAATATGATTTTCCTTTTGAGCTGTCTTAAAATTTTCCATTTTCCCTTTTTATTAAATTTCTTAATATTACAAATCATGTTACATTTCAATTAGTTTATGATATTTTCTGCTATATTTGATTTGAATCATCTCCAAGCTAATTGTTGAGATTCATAAAATGTTTTCATGTACTGTTAGTAACGAATCAAACCCATTTACATGCCATCGTTGAGATTGATATAACCATCAGCTTCGTGTACACAGCCCTCTGTCCTACCCGACATTGAAGAATTTGCATACAAGAAAACAAATGGAACTCCCTCTCCGAGTTAGTATTCTTGCTTTTTGCTTCTACTACATATATTTAGTCATTTACACCAGATCAAATTCTCTTATAGTTCATCGTCGCAGACTTCTCGATTTTATTTGATTGGGTAACTCTCCCTGAGTCCTGTAAAACATTTTGTTGTACATTTATGCCTATTTGCTCTCTTGTAATAGTTCATTAATGTTTAAGTTGACTGTTGACCAACTGGGGGCCTTAAGTTTTTAGCTCTGTAGTTTCTCCCTCTCTATACAAATTAGGAACTTTCGAGAATAACAATGGTTTTCCGGTAGTCCTTGTGGCGTCCTACAGAAATGCTCGAGGAACAACCTTTAGAAAACTGTTTAGAGCTTGTTGATTACTTGATCATTTTGGCTTTCCTAAGAAACCTCAAAGCAATTTGTTTTGGTTCAGTTTGGCTCATTATGGCTTCATTTTCTTTTAATGTTTAGACATATCTTCATTGTTGATTTTGGTTATTAGCATTAATTATTAGGAAGAGAATAATTACAGGTTTTTTTATTTTTGTCCCTGTGGTGGTCGTAAAATGGTCTTTGAAAAGAAAATATTCCCTCCTTTTCCGTTTAAAATATTCAGCATACATGATTTTTTTGCCAATAAAATCCTAGGCCAAGATTTTGGAGTATTAAATTTCTTAGCACGTTGAATGTGCATGCACTCAGTTGCACTTGTCCATGCTTCTGCAAGAATAAACCTAAAAAATAGAAATAGATTTGGAATTTTCTCAAAAATTTTCTCACTATGATTGGTTACGCAGGGACGTCAAAGGTTGCACCTAATGTGACTGTGGCGGAAGCTGAAGTTTCGAGAGTTAGGCCAGGAGGTAATTGCTGAATCAACTTATGACTGAAAATTTTATGTTGGAACCTGTTCTAGGAGATGTGAGTAATTTTCAACCAAATACTGTTGATCTCAATTAATGGCTTTGTGAAGAAGTTTTGCTCCTTAACCCATAATACTACCCACAACTGAATCTTTTCCCATGAGCCATCTATAGAGCCATATTCTTCAGTAAAAGTTCTGGAATTCCTTTCACCGGGCCAGATAGCCCACAATGTTACCCATATTGTGCAGTTCCACAAAGTTTTTCTGCGACCTCTCCACTATTGCTGAGCCGCAATATGAATCCAGGACAAAATATTACCGGGAATTGCCCAACTTAAACCAAATTTAGCACATGTCCTCCACCAAATTTTCAAAGAAAATTCACAATAAAGAAAGAGGTGATTTGAAGATTCCTCATTTCTTTTGTACAACACACATCAATTTGGATAGATACTTTGGTAAGGTCTTCTCCTTTGAAGTATTTCTTGGGTATTTAACTCATGAAATGGGTACACTTTAACTCATGTCTCGACGCTTTTGTCCATTCTTCATTAAGTTTCACAAGCCATTTTGGCTCGAGTCTTCTTAGGTATGTTTACTTGGATTCTTCACAACAAACCTGTTTAGTTTGGTATGTTTTCTCATTTTGTGCATTGCCAGCTAATCATGCTTTGCACTGTCTTCACCAGTACAGAGACTTTGCGTAGGTTTATGAAGTTTATTTATTCAGCAAGGGATGAGTTTAATCCAGCCTGGCATTTACAGTGTCCCCAATAATGCGGTTTATAACTTTAGAAGTAGTCATGTTTTGGAAGTCTCATTCAGAAAGTGTTATTAGCTGATTTGTAAAGTACAGTGAAAGTTATCTGATTCAGAGTTTTGTTGAACATTTTTCTGCCAACTGGAAACAACTGAATATTATTGTTTCTTTATCCCTTATTTACCGATTAAAACAGTTGTCCTTTCATACAGGCATATAATGAGTATGCTATATCTTATACTTAACTCTTGGTATTTATGAACTAGATGCTGAATTGTTTTGATGATATATGTGGTTTGATTTATGTTTTTGGTTATCAAGTAGTTTCTTAATGTTTGATGGCTTTAACAGTATCCAGTGAATGGGAGAATTCTGTAAAGTTGTGTTAAATAGGTTCAAATATCAAAACTTCCATTTGACATGATTATTTAAGGTCATCTAGTGTTCTGTGATGTTCATTTGTTCATATTTCTTAGCCTCCTTTACTAATTTTTCTTGGTATATTATCAAGGCGAATTATTATGGCAAGTTGGTTGAGAATGTAAGAATACTATTAGACTTTGTTCCCTGTATAGATCTAACTGTAACTATAACAAGGTAAGTGTTGTTACCTTAATATTTTATTGCTTAATGTAAATAACCCACATTATGGAGAACTTGAACTTTAATTAAGAGTTATTTAGATATGTTTTTTAGTTGTTTGCATGTCTAGATTATTACTGGTTCAAGGAGAGTTGAAAGTTCGATAATTTGATGCAGGTGAACCGCCTACTAACTGGCAGCAAGTCCTCGAAGGGATTTGCAAGATGAGGTCCTCTGAAGATGCACCAGTAGACACTATGGGATGTGAAAAAGCAGGAAGTGTTCTTCCTCCTAAGGTATAGTTTTCCTAAATTTTAAGTTTCCGGTGCAGATGAAAATACTTTTGGAGGTGGAATGATTAAGTTGATATTATTTAGAGAAATACTAGGTGGTAGATTACCACAATATTTGGTGCAAGTTTTGGTTACATGGTTAATACTTAATACTGAAACAATTTTGGAGAAGAGTTTAAGTTTGTGCTTTCTTTTTCTTTTTCAATTCAGTGAGATGGTTTAGGTTATCGCATGTGAAATTAATAACAAAAGGATAAAAGGAGGGAGAATATACTTAACTTTTGTCAACATAATGATGATATTTCTTATATTCTGAAGAATTCCAAATTATCCATGCTTTTTGCTGGTCTTTTAAACTTCTACTTTATGCTGGAACGATGGTCTAGATTCATTGACTATTGATTGACATACTAATCAGGAACGGAGATTCGCTGTTTTGGCATCTTCACTTTTATCAAGCCAAACCAAGGATCAAGTTACTCATGGCAAGTGCTTATACTGCAAATTTTACTTTTTTCGTTTGAAGTTTAGTTAGGGAGTTGAAAATTTGTCTTGATGAATGATGGAGTATCACTCTGTGAAATGACTAATAGTTCCATACAAAAAACTTTTTGAATGCCTGTAATTTTTGGTATAGAAGCTATGAATAGTTCAGGATAGATGATTATCAATCTATCAGTGTGAAACTTGAACAGACTCTGAAGGCATTTGATTGAAGTTAGCCAATAAATTGCTTACACTCACTTCATAATGCTAGAAATTGTGCAGAATTTGACATAATTTGTCCTAAAAGCTGCATTTTCCCACTCTTTTCTGCGCTATTTACTTAATTTTTTGTCATTATATTCTCAAAATTTTATCTCTGTGCTTAGAGTTCAAACTACATACTCACAAAACTCTTCAAATTCAGGAGCAATTCAGCGTCTCCTACAAAATGGTCTGCTCACTGCTGATGCCATTGACAAAGCTGATGAAGCGAACATAAAAAGCTTGATCTATCCTGTATGATCTATACTTTCTCTTTCTTTCTTTTTTTTTCCTTTTTAATTTTTAGCAAATGCCTTATAGATTTCCTCATTGACCTGGGTAGATCCAAATTGAAGGACATACCCAAAGAAAGTGTTAAATATTCTGGTAATGATATTGGTCTTATGCCAAAGATCTTTTGACACCTTTTGGTAATTGGCTACTATAGCATATGAAGCTTTTTTTTAATTTTATTCTATAATTACTTTTTAGGTTGGATTTTATTCAAGAAAAGCAAATAACTTGAAGAAAATAGCAAATATTTGTCTCATGAAGTATGATGGAGATATTCCTAGCTCTCTGGAGGAACTACTTTTGCTTCCAGGGATTGGTCCTAAGATGGCGCATCTGGTGAGAGTGAGGCAATAATTGCAAACTCAGTTAAATCAGCACGTTCAGGACTTGAGGTGATTCTCAAAGTTGTCTGCTTTATGATGCTTTAGGTTATGAATGTTGGCTGGAACAATGTTCAGGGCATATGTGTGGATACTCATGTGCACCGCATATGCAATCGACTTGGATGGGTGTCACGTCCAGGCACAAAACAGGTATTGTGAATTGTGAATCTTAGTTAAGGGATCAATTTTGATGTAGGAGGCAACCTGCTATTTCTACTACACTGAGTTCTTTGAATCTGACTTTATTGTTACTAATAACTTTGGCTTATCTCATAATTAGTATAAAGTAAATCTAAATATTAGGATATGGTCTCACCCAAATAATGTAAATTGTGCATTATGTGATCTGATAGATTATTGGCTGTCATTTGACGTAAATGAAATGAGACTCATGCATTTTACTTTAACAAATTCCCTTCATTTCATCCTTTAAGCCGCCTTTTCAATATTTTAGGGATTAAAAGTCCACAATTAGTTTTTATCTGATTGCATGGAAACATGGATGTCCTATCCTTAGAATTGAATGGTGGGCCAAATGGGGCCTTATTAGGGCAATAATTTGGATTGAGAGTGTTAAAGATGTCAATGATATTTCCAAAAGAACGGAAACTTTAATTTAGTGAAATGTTTAAAGTTTTGCATCTAGGATTTTACCAAAAATAAGTTACTCAGGTTTTGTTCTTTTACTTTATATGTTTACAACCGATTAGAATTCTCTCATTCATTCCATTATTTACAATACATATTCTTGTAGAAAAAACAAGTTATAAATCTTCATTAAGGCTCCATTTGGAACCCGGATTTTGGAGGAAAAAGTCATGGAAAAAGAAAGAGGAAAATACTTTTCCTAAAGTTTATAGAACTTTGTTTTGATATTTTTAATTTTACTAATTAATGTGTCAAAATTCTATATATTAGAAAATGACATCAAATTAAACTCTTGTTTTTCTTGAAAAAAGTTTCGATCGTCTTTTGTTTCAATCCAAATAAGAGAAAATAAAATCCCTTGGAATTTTTTTATCTTTTCCTCCAAAATTCAAGTTCCAATTGGAGCCTAAGAGTTCCTTCTCTTTCCACAAAGCTCTCCTTTTGTTGCATTGTAAAATAGTTAGAGTTTTGCATAATAGGTGTTTGTGGTAATTTTTTATCCCCATTTTAAAAATTATTACTTGAGTTTTACTCAAAGATTCAGACAATATAATTGAGCTTAAAAGGCTAGGATAGATTTTTATATACATAGATAGTTAAGTTTGGTACTTGGATATATATATATATATATATATATGGTGCTGGTAATTAAATAACTGAAAGTAAATTATTGAAATGAAATGGACCAGTTTACTGGACTTAATTTGGCCATAAAGTTGAATGCTGAAAATAAAAGGTACTGAAAGTGCTGAAATGTAAAGAAATATCTGTATATTATTTATAAAACTCTCTAGATACAAAAATTACTAAAGACATAATATAGTTGGGGCCTTTAGATGACTTGGCTCTTATAGAGTTTTTTTAATCCTTTAGGCTATGTTTGGTAGAGAGGAAAGGATAGGAAGGAAAGAAAATGTGTGGGATGAAAGGAAGTGTTTTTCCCTCGTATGCAGGGAGGAAAGAAAGTTAGTTGAATTTAAAATGACTATTTTACCCCTATGTTATTATTATTTGTAGTTAAGTGTGTAAGGGCAATTTAGTAATTTAGCTTACCCATACACTAGCAGAACTTTTTCCTTCCTATTTTCTTTGTGGGATAAAATTTGTGTGGGATGCCACCGTTTTTTCCCTTCCATTTTTCTCTCTTTTTTTCTTTTCCCTTACATTTTCTCTCCTACCAAACAACCCAATTTTTTAATTTTCTTCCACTTTTTCCTCAAACGTTTTCCTTCTTCTCTCTTTTCCTTCCTACCAAACATAGCCTTATAGATTTTTTTAAATACACAAACTGATTTGGAAACTAAACTTGGGAGATTGATGGTTTAGTGAAAAAATTGACAATGTGCAACTGTCTATATGAAGATCATGGTTTGATCATGCATGTGAGATGGAAAATAGGTGTTTGACTCGTGCAAAATCTCATCAAATGAGTCTATTAGACTAAAGAAATTGTTTAAGGATGGTGTATGGAGGCTTGATATGGTTTTAGCCTATCAGGTAATGATGGATGCCGAGAAATGTCCAATGTTTGTATAGAAAGATGACTAATCATACATGCAATGCTGAAAGTAGATGATTCCTAATATGTAAATGCTATTGGAAAAGTTATTTCAGGTTTATAGTACGATTTTATATTGCACATGAGGATTTGGTGAGAATTATAGCCTATTCGATTAAGAGAAAATGTGAGAAAGTGCAATTTCTAACTTCTAAGAACTGCAGTGACTGAAAAACGTGAAAAGAGCAGAGAGAACTAAAGAAAGATAGCTGAACTGTCTGTAAGTGATGGCGTAGAGGTCTGGAAGGTCTAATTTTGGAGGGAGAGGTGCTTCTTATTTGTAGCCAAGTTTAGACTTAGTGACCAAGTAGTTAGTGGGGGACAAGATAGATTTTAGAAACAAAAAGAAGAACTTTTTTGTCACTTGGCAGAAAAGTAGATGTTCTCTTGGTCACTTACATTTCCAAGAGTGATTTTTACATGGCTTAGCTTAGTATTTACCAATTGAGCCACTCTAGTACATGAATTTGCTAATACGTCCATTGGATTTCACAAAGCGGAGCTTAGCAAATGCATTAGCTGCTGCCACCTCTAACTGGTTTCACTTTGAAACTGTGTTCAAAGAGTGGTAAAACTACCTGGTTTAGGGAATTTGTTTATGCATGTAAACATGACTTTTCCCCTATCTTTCTTGCATAAAAACCCTATTCTCGAAGTCCCATTAGGGTATAGAGTTTAGGATAAAATACCCTATTGATTTCTAGTACTTTCTGCCCTGTTTTTCCTATATTTCTGCTCTAGATAAATTCAACTTAAGTTAATAATGATAACAACTTGACTGATTTTATTCTAGGGACTCACCCCAAAACACTATATATGTCATTTACTATGAGATTGCAGAATTCCCGACATCCCATGGTTTCAGTTGTAGAGGGGTGTTTTGGGGTAAATCTCTAAATCAAATTAGAATAATTAAATTAAGTTGTGATTATTTTTTATTTAAGATAATATCAATCTGAGCAGAAACAGAGGAAAAAAGAGTGGAAAATCAAGGTAGAAATTAGTTAGTATTTACCCTATACCATAATGGGTTTCTAAAAGAAGGGTTTCATGCATAAAATATGGAGGAAATGTCAATGTTCACATGTAGGGGTAGTACCTAAACCAGGTAGTTTTACTACCTTAGTACGTGGTATCTTGTGAAACTAGCCAGGTGACAGCAATTGATGCATATATTTAGCTTAGTTTTCTGAGATCCTAGGGATAAACTAGCAATTTCATGGTGATAAGTGATAAAGTGCTTCAATTGGTTAAATCCTCACCTGGACTATGTGAAAATCACTCTTAGAACGTAAATGACAAAAAAAAATATTTGTTTTTTTTGCCAAGTAAGAGAAAAGTTCTACTAATTTTGCTTCTAGAATCTAACTTGTTGCCCACAAACTAGTTCACCAAGTCCAAGCTTGCCTATAAATGGGAGACTCTCCTTTTAACAAGGGCAGATCTTCAAGCCCTCAGTCACATGCACATTTCAGCCATTCTCTCACTTTCTTTCTGCCACTAACGGTTTCCCATTGTAGCTCCAAAAACCAGCACCCTTAGCTTTTCCCTCCATTCAATAGTCTATTATTCTCGCCAAACCTTCATATAACCTTTAGGATCATTTTCCTAGACTAAGATCAACCTTGTAATAGCTTTTTTCATCTTAGCAAGTGATGGAGATTGTAAAGAGAATTTATGCACTTATTACTAAATAATAGGATATTGGTTTATTTGTTCGGATAGTTATTGTATTTTGTCTATTAGGAGTTATTAGAATTCTAGTAGGATTTGAAGTATTTTATCTTGTTTTCTAGTTGAATTAGAATTAGTCATCTACCTATTCTACATATAGGCCATTAGTGTATTCGTTATTCTATGCAATTGTTATGAATCAATAAACTACAGGTTTTTCCTCTCCAATCTCTGTCTGGTTCTTCTCTCTAAATTTTCACTTCCTCTTCTTTTCTCTTTTTCCTTCCTTTTTCTCCCTGAGTACTACATCAGCAAGTCATAGTTTTATTGGTTGCATGTATGATCAGCTCGCATCTCACTTGAACACTATTTGTTTCTAAGCATGAATCATCACCAATCTTCTATATTGCCTCTAAAATCATGTTCTTAGGCTAGGATCATCTTTTCAACTGTTTTTGCACTTTAGGAAGTCGTCTTTTCTAGCATTGCATGTATAATCAGCTCTGTTTTTATAGAGACATTAGCTGATCCGGCCACTTTTCACACACTCAACCGTTGTTGCCAAGCTTTTCACTCAACTTGGAAGTCTAGATATCTCATTAAACCCTCATGCGTCCTCTAAGATCAGTTGTCTTGACTAATATACCACATTTTATGAGATTTTGCACATTCAAAGTCTACCATATTTGCATGCATGATCAAATACGACCTATACATAAATAATAGCTCATCCATCAGAATTTTGTCCATTTTCTTAGTTCTTTCCTAGATTCACAACACAATTGTGCATTTCATGCGTATCCTAAGTTTTTTGCATCTAAACGAACTCTATAAGAGTTGAGCTATTTTAAAGCCCCACTCACTTATGTTAACATTAGTCTTTGTACATCAAAATGACAATGAAAATCTAGGACTCTTTTCACCTTTTTCTTGTATCTATTTATATTTCAGCAATTGATTCACAGTGTGTTTAAATTTTCAGTCTTTAAATTTAGCTCTTTATATTTCAGCTCAACTTGATTCTAGTAATCTGGTCCCATTTAATTTCAGCACCTTTAATTTTTAGGTATTTACATTTCAGTACTTCAATTTCAGTAATTTAAATTCAAGTACTTTTAAATTCAGTACTTTACATTTATGCAGCCATGATTCCAGTCAACTCGTCCTTTAAATTTCAGTCATTTAAATTCTAGCAATTTATATTACCAGCTTTTTATATTATATACTATCTAACTTAACCACCAACATATATGTACATATACCTATATATCCATACTTATGTTGAACCAATTTTTTGCTTTATTATGTTTTCTTAATCTTTGATTAACATTCAAGTAATCATTTTCAAAATTACCGCAAACAAGGGGTTTGATTATTACCACCATTGTTATGACTATTCTTTTCCTGCCCAAACAAGGTTTAGTGGGAGTTCACTTGAAAAGACATGTGTGATTACTTTATGCAAATGGGACAAGAATAGGGACACAATATAGGGACGGGTGAAATTTAGCAATAGCGATTCATAGTTAAGAGGAAGAATCAGGAAACAAAATCTCTAGACAGCTATGCACAAAATCGGGAAACTATAATTGAAAGTAAAACTAGACATAGTTTCTTCTCATAAGTACTACTTAACATGCTTAAATGCGCTCGATTGGTTGGATTTTCTTAGGACCTGCTTTTTAATATGTTGTATGTAGTTGTTCGAGTCATAAATAGTGTTTCTTATGGAGTCCAAAAAACTGGTAAGTTTAGTTTCTTAGGGACTGTTTTATGTTGCATGATTATTAGTGCAGTCAAGTGCTAACGCTTTTCTTTTTTCTGTCTTATTTGCTAGAAAACTTCCACTCCCGAGGAAACAAGAGAGGCATTACAAATGTGGCTGCCAAAGGAAGAATGGGTTCCAATAAACCCTCTTCTGGTTTGTGTAGCTATCATTTCCACACTGAGAATCGTCCACCATTTGTATACGTGATATTCAATATATGCATGTGCATTGTGTAGATATGAATTTGTATTTATTTACTTGAATGTCCACATTGAGGCATACGATAAATCGTAAATACACAAACACATATGGACTCCTAGAAACTTTCAGGTTCCTTTCTAATGAGTTGGTCCATAGACTGTGGTGCATTAAGTTAACCCTCTTATGCAATATCCCAAGAAATCCCTGTGAACACTTATTTAAGTTTGATATGGGAAGGTTTGGTGCTTGATTTAGTGATGGCATAATTTGTTTCACTTAGGTTTTTTTCTCCCCCAATTGAATAAAGGGTTAGAATTTTTTACCATTTAATTATGGATCCCTTACCAGGTTATTTATATGGACAGACATCTCCACCGTCATTCTCACCCGCTTATTTTTTCTTCTAAATTTAACTCAGAACGGAAGAGATTTCTTTTTGATTTTTTTTTTTTCCTTTGCTTGTTGAACAAATAGGTTGGATTTGGTCAGACAGTCTGTACTCCTCTAAGACCACGATGCGGAGAGTGCAGTGTCAGTGATTTATGCCCATCTGCATTCAAGGAGACCTCGAGTCCGTCTTCGAAGTCGAAGAATTCTGCTTCAAGAAAGAAGTTCTCATAAGGGGAAATCCCATTTGAGTTTCTTTCCCCTTGTGTTTTGGCTTTTGTACATGTTCCTATGAAGAAAAACTTGACACTTACCTTGTGTCAGCCTCAATGGGGTCATAGGAGTTTTTGATATAGGAGAAAGGTGCTTTTCCTTGTTGCAAAGTTGGGAGTGTATCCAAATGGTGAAATATTTATTGGGAAGTTAGTTAATTGAAAAAAAAAAAAAAAAACGATGTAATGATTAATTCAGTGTGAATGTTCTTTGGAACGCGAGTCAGGTAGGCGGTTTGCCACACGACCAAGGCCCTGTCTAAATGATTCAGGCCCTTGGAAATGTAGAATATCTCTATTTTGGCACTTAATTTATCAGTCTCATTTTATCCTACCACTATTTTGCTGATGAAAACATACAGAAAAGAGTGTCGCAAAATACTTTTAATAACGGCGGTTTAGGCATTTCACAAGAGAATTGTTGTGTGGGTCATATACTGCCATAGTACCATAT
>JXTC01000002.1:1637807-1651904 GCA_002914845.1 Trema orientale
ATATTAAATTAAATATAATATTTTATAAAATATTAAATTATGTATTTATCTCTCTCTATATTTATTTTGATGAGACGAATGTAGCACAATCATTTATTCGATTCGATAAACTAAATTTATTATAAGGTATCATAAATATTAAATTAAATACAATATTATATAATACATATATATATATTATAACCAATCATAATAAAGAAAAATAATGATAGGACCAATCATATCATGAAAAAATTAGGAATTTTCTAAAAATTTTAAAAATAGAATGGTGATCAAAAAAGCTATTAGAGTTTTTAACTTCAGGCTTAATATATACCAATCATAACAAGGAAAAATAATGATATGACCAATCATATCATGAAAAAATTATAATTTTAAAAATAGAATAGTGATCAAAGAAGCTATTAGAGTTTTTAGCTTCAGGCTTAATATATATATAGATATATAGATATAGATATAGATATATAGATATATAGATATATAGATATAGATAGATAGATAGATATGGATGGTAATGACTGAAAAGGGTTAAATGGAACAATAAATAGACAAGCTGTCAAAATACGGGCATTATGAAGTTCAGGGGTCAATAATACGAGATTTGGACATTCTTTAAGGGCTAAATGTTGGATTAACGAAAAGCTTCACTAAATCTTTTATCAAACAATTAAAAACAGAATATTTTGAAAATCCAAGAGTAAAATAAAACAAATCGAAAATGTGAAGGCAGTTCTTAAACATCAAATAATTTTCATAACCTCTGAAAATACAAAATTGAGCAAAATATAGGTTTGAAAACAGCACCTAAATCTAAACACAATAGGGTCGTGAGTAAATAGATATATGACATGTTTCTTAAATATAAACTCTAGAAAAAATCCCATCCAAAGAATCTTTTAGGAAAAATATGCATATAGCATGTAAAAGAACAAACAGAAGCTAGAATTTCAATATAATGAATAAGAATAACAATGATATTGTTTAAAACAAAACTAAGAAATATAAACAATTGTTGCACCACAACGCTACTCTAGCAATCTGAATAAGCTCGAAATCTATCATATTGAAGCCTACATTCTAGAAAAGATTTTAAGAATAGATAAAGGAGAAAGTTTCTCCTACTTTTTTTTTTTTTTTTCTAAAGAGAAGATGAGTCAATTTATAGGCTTCATAGGGACTGTTACAAATTTAGAATTAACAAAGATTTAATCCAAAATTGTTTTAACGTTTAGAAAAAACAAAAGTTAGTTTCTAAACAAAAAACATTTACATATTTAATCTGGCACTTGGATATTTTAATGTTCAGAAAAAACTGAATTCAATTTCTTAACAAGACATACACATATTTAATCTAGATTCATATGGTAATTTTTTAGCTCCAAAATAAATTTGACAGTTTCATCCAATTTTTGTGACTCTAAAAATTAATTTGGTAGTTTCATTTTTTCCAATAATCCCCCAAACAAATGAAATTGACAGGGTAGACAAAATTAAGGCTATACAATAAAATGCTTTTGATTTGGTGATAGAGTTCAAAGGTTGATAAATACATAAGATAGGTAGATATTTATTTGAACCTTTTCTCATAGAAGTATGTTTACTTTATTAGCTGATTAGTAGACACGTTGTCTTTGAATTGTTTTGTAGGTCATGTAAACGATAATATACCTCACATATATATCTTTTTTGACATAATTTAGTTTTCAATTTTATATTCATTTTAGCCATAAACATGCACCTGGTTTTGTGAGAGTTTCTAAGGAATTGAGCCCTACACAATTCCTTTTAGAAGTGGCATTCGTCTCTGTCTCACATAAGTGATATTTTAATCAACATTAAGCTAACTCTTCTTGGATTTTTGACGTATAAGAATTATTAAAAGCATAACTTATCCTTTACCCAATGGGCATCATTATTTCATCGTAGGAATAGTCATATTGTCGATAATACTGGATTTTCTTCCAATTTCTGGATCTTCTTAAATATTTATATAAGTTAGAAGAGGAAAACAAATTTGAAAACATTTAATGAGCATTTAAATGTGAGAACGTACTATTTTAATTATTTTATTATTTTAATTAATTTTGAAAGTAGTTTATTATTTTATTTAATTTCTTAATTATTTTATTATTTCACTTAATTATGTAATTTTTTTTCATATTATATTATTATTCATTTAATTACTTATTTATTTTTATATAAGTTATTCTTTTGATGAATTATTTATTTTTAAATATTATTTGATATTTACTTGTCTAATTAATTATATTTTAAATATTTTTTATTCTTTATTATTTTTAATTATTTATCTTTTTATATTATTTATAAACAAATATTCACCAAGTTACCATTTATTTATAACATCAAACATTCAATTATTTACTTATAGTTATATTATTATTTAATTATTTATCCATTTACTTGATAACTAAACGTAATGGATAACAAGTGAAAAGAAAAATGGGTGGGTGAGATAAAAGATAGAGCACAAAATTTCAGCAGAAAAACAAGGAGAAAACCATCCGGCAAAAACACATTCACAATAACACTAATTTGAGCTCTATGCCGCTTCAATTTTTTGCACAAAATATATAAATGAATAATCATCATAAATAAAAAACAAAACTAATGATAAAAGAGATTAACGAATACAATTTGAAGGAAACTTGCATCAATCAATAGCAACAAATTACTTAATCATGCTGAAAGCATCATTGAGATATTGATTACCCTACTGCACAAGTGCAGAAAATAGGGGAGGTTCTATTAGGCTTTATTCCAAGTAGTAAAACATAGACGATGAATAGAATTACACAAACTCTAGTTAAAAAGCATGATAATGTTGTCATCTTAAGATTAGTTAAACATAGACGATAAATAGTCATATTGTCGATAATACTGGGTTTTCTTCCAATTTCTGGATCTTCTTAAATATTTATATAAGTTAGAAGAGGAAAACAAATTTGAAAACATTTAATGAGCATTTAAATGTGAGAACGTACTAGTTTAATTATTTTATTATTTTAATTAATTTTGAAAGTAGTTTATTATTTTATTTAATTTCTTAATTATTTTATTATTTCACTTAATTATGTAATTTTTTTTCATATTATATTATTATTCATTTAATTACTTATTTATTTAGTTATTCTTTTAATGAATTATTTATTTTTAAATATTATTTGATATTTACTTGTCTAATTAATTATATTTTAAATATTTTTTATTCTTTATTATTTTTAATTATTTATATTTTTATATTTTTTTGTAAACAAATATTCACCAAGTTACTATTTTATTATAACATCAAAAATTCAATTATTTACTTATAATTATATTATTATTTAATTATTTATCCATTTACTTGATAACTAAACGTAATGGATAACAAGTGAAAAGAAAAATGGGTGGGTGAGATAAAAGATAGAGCACAAAATTTCAACAGAAAAACAAGGAGAAAACCATCCAGCAAAAACACATTCACAATAACACTAATTTGAGCTCTATGCCGCTTCAATTTTTTGCACAAAATATATAAATGAATAATCGTCATAAATAAAAAGCAAAACTAATGATAAAAGAGAGTAGCGAATACAATTTGAAGGAAACTTGCATCAATCAATAGCAATAAATTACTTAATCATACTGAAAGCATCATTGAAATATTAATTACCTTACTGCACAAGTGCAGAAAATAGGGGAGGTTCTATTAGGCTCTATACCAAGTAGTAAAACATAGACAATGAATAGAATTACGCAAACTCTAGTTAAAAAGCATGATAATGTTGTCATCTTAAGATTAGTAAAACATAGACGATAAATAGAATTACACAAACTCTAGATTAGGGAAGTGAATTGAGTTTTAAAAGATTTTTGCAAACTTTTTGAGCTAAACTACTAGAATAAGCAAATTCTCAATTTTAATAAATAAAACAAGTAAAAAGCAATCAAATAAGTTACAATCTCAATATATGTGCAAATAAATAAATAGGAATAAATATATAAATTGTAAATACTATTTTTACGAAGATCAAGAAATTGGACAATTTACCTATGTCTTAGGCACTAGGCAACCACCACTTTCAAGCATCCACTATCGGGTCAAGGAATAGATGCTTGTGATAAGTGAATTTTATTCACTTGTTAAGTTTCCTTGAAGCTTGATATTTGGTTGATTCTCGAAAATTTTTATAAGCTTTATGTGTGTTTTGGTTGAAGTTTTCAGATAAGTTAAAACATGGAGATTTAGAGTTGCTCAAGTATAAGAAAAGATTATACAAGAGATTTGAGCAATGCAACGTTATATAGTAGCTTAAAGATGATTTAAAGGGCGTGTTAAAGAAAAGTGGTATGAAGTACAAAGCTTAAACGTTAGTTTGTAGCACTGAGGCACTATGGAAGGAGCTAAATATACTGAAAACTAGAGAGTTGAGTGCCTAGGTGTGCTATGAAGGAAGCGCCTCAGCGCTGCAGTTTCTAGAAACCTGGCCATTTGAACTAGCACCTAGGCGCTACATGTAGAGTGCCTAGGCGTTATGACAGGTATTGAACGACAACTTTTAAACAACTTACTTGTTTTTGATCAAAATACTTTAAGGCTTATAAATAGACTTTTTTAGGGTTTATTAAATAGACTTTTGAGCATGAGAACTCAGAGATAAGAGAGAGAAAGTGAGCAAGGAATTAAAGATGGAGAGATTAGTAACCCAAATCTTGTTTGCTGGTCCCAAGTCCTTCATATCGAATTCTCTAGTCAACTGTGCGTTTAATTCTTAGACTCGATCTTTGTTAGGGCCTACTACCAACTTGTCATCCACGTACAACAATAAGATAATGAAATCACTATCTTCATTAAACCTTCTGAAGTATGTGTAATGGTCTAAACTCAGTCTGTTGTATCCAAGGCTTATAATGAAGGAATCAAATCTCTTATACCAACACCTCGACATCTGTTTGAGATCGTATAGAGATTTGTTCAACCTGTAAACCAAGTTCTCCTTGCCTGTTTCAGCAAAACCTTCTGGTTGAAGGATATAAATTTCTTTTTTAAGTTCTCCATAAAAAAAATATAGTTTTCACATCTAGCTGCTCTAGATGTAGGTCAACTATAGCACACATCGTCAGAATTACTCTAACTATTATAAGTCGAATCACAATTGAAAATATTTCGTTGAAGTCAATATTTTCTTTCTGAGCAAATCCCTTTACTACTAATCTCACACGATACTGCTCTACTTGATCATTGTTATCACGCTTGATCTTATAGACCCATTTGTTTCTAATGGCCTTCCTTCTTTGTAGTAACAAAACAAGATCTCATGTCTTATTCTTGTGAAGGGCTTCAATCTCTTCTTGCATTCTTATCATTCATAGAGATAACATTCGGGCTTTTGGTAGCCTCATGGAAAGTTATTGGCTCTCCATCCTCTGTTAGAAGGTAGTATGAAATGTTACTCTCAGTGACATAATCTGAGTGCCATACTGGTGGCCTTCTTTTACGAGTTGACCGACAGATTTTAGAAGCCTCTTCCTCGACTGGTTCTTTTACTTCACTATAAGTTGTTCAAAATAGAAAAAGATGAATCTATTTCTCAAATGTTTACTAGATTCATTACTATTATTAACTCTCTTGGTGCTCTAGGAAAAATATTTCTAAATGGTAAGTTGGTAAGCAAAATCCTTATAAGTCTTCTTATAGCATATAGAAGTAAAGGTAGCACTAGAAGACGATCTTTCAAAAAAAAAAAAAAAGGAAAAGGAAAGAAATAGCGACCTACTGTCATGCGTAGCACTAGGACGTCACGAATTTAGGAAACCAAAATCTATCAGTTACGAAAATTTTCCCTCTTACACAATACTTATAAATAGGTATTTTGAGATCTTTATAAGTATTAGGCAAGAGGGAAAAATTGGATAAGAAGGAATCAAAAGAGAGAAGAAGAGATTAGAAGGAGCAATTGTACATGTTTTAAATATAGGTTTGTACAACAATCTAAGAAAGAAAAGAGAAGAGAGAAGAAGAGATTAAAAGGAGCAATTAAAAGAGAGATGATATGTTATTTAGTTTATACTCAACTAAGTAATGCAATATACTTGATTTTTTTCTTATTTCTCGTGTCTTTTTTTTTTTAATTTTATTATTTTTTTAGTCTTATTTTGTAAATTGGAAATTGTGGGCAAAGTTTAAACGAGATTCGGAGAAAATTAAAGAAGACACGAAAAAAGGAACTCTAATGGTCAAGCATTGCATAGCCAGAATGTGACATTATAACGCTAGAAAAAGAAGAAAAAAACAAGAAAGAAAAGAAGAAAAAGCTCACGAGGAGCTATAAAGGAGTGCACCATAGTATTGGATTACGATTCCAAAAATTTTAAAATACTATTTTCTGCTGATTTTTCCTGTGAGCCAAAGAACGTATACATAGGACTTCTTAGGGTTTTTCTTAAGAAATTTTCTTAAATCTGAAAAGTAGGTGAGAGAGACAACTTGAGAGAAGGAGAGGAACGACATAACCCAGAAATGGAGGCACTTCAATTCAACTTCGATCAATTGTTCTTTCTTCTCATGCTCTTTTTGTTTAAGATGATGTCTTTCTTTGTTTTAGCTATGGACTAGTATACTTTTTATAGGACTATGATGTAGACATATTATGATATCTAAACTCTCTTAATTTAATTAAATTAATGTTTTATACTAATATATGTTGAGTATATTTCAATTAGTTCTTAATGCTTGATTAACAATTACATGATTTAGAATTTGATTTGTGACTGAAAGTATAAATCGAATTTGCCATAGAATACCATAAATTAACATAGGATAGATATATCTATGCAATTGTGTTGTATATTAAGAATTTTGTGGTTTTAATAAACTTTGACTAATTTAGAATTTTCATAAAGATATAGAAGATATTGGCTTGTCAAAGTAAATTATTAATGTTTGAGAAATATAAATAATTAATTTAATGGAACTCACTATCAACATATTGAATAAGAAAATATAGCAATGGCATTTTCAAATCTCACTAAATTATTGAATTTAACTGGAAAAAATTAAGATTTTTAATTGTAAAAAGAAAATAGTTACCGTTAAAAAATGTCACTATATTATAAATTTAAAACGTTTTCAAAGGGCCATTATAGATGTCGATAAAATTGTTTCGAATTTTAATGATATTATATTATTGATATTTTGAAAATTAATATTTATATTAACAAATTTAAAATTGTGTTGTAAAATTTTATTTTTTCTCTTAATACATTTTATTTTATCTTTCATTATCAATAGTACTTTTAACAAACAAATGATCAATATATTAAATAGAAATAATTTATAATAAAACTTATACAATTTAAATTGAAAATTAATCATGAATACAAATATTAAATCAATAACTGATACCTTTTCTCTTTTTTAAAAAATGGCATTTCTACACCAACAATAAAAAAAACTATAAATACAACGCTAATTCTTAAATTATAATCTTGAACATGCTCCATACATAGTGTGTCTAGAGTTTAATTTTTCAAGATAACTTCTCCATTATGCTGACTTCAAAAAATTTGAACTATTCAAGATAACTTCTCCATTATGCTGACTTCAAAAAATTTGAACTCTTAATTCTTGATGAGAAGCACATATGTGGAAAATTGCAAAACTCATTTGATCCACCACATTGATACCAAAAAATTGCGAAAATAAATTTTGCTCTCCACAATTACTTTGAAAGAGTGATCAATAGAGCCTATACAAGATAAATCAAGAAACTCATATATTTCAATATAGATAGGATCTTTTCACAAGTTAAAAAGAAAAAAAGAAATTCTCAATATCAAATCTAGATATATATATATACATATTATTAGAAGTGCAATAAAATTACCAATTTTCTTAGACTAATTGATGTCGTTTGAACAATTGCACTACTATAGAAAATGTTTTCCATATTACTTATAGGGCGACGTGATAGAGAAACTACGTCGCTCCATAAGCAACATGGAAATGGGTGACATGGTAGCCCTACGTCATACCATGTCGTTTGTACGAAAAGTGACGTGGCATATTGGCCTACCACGTCACTTCTATAAAAAGCGACGTGGTATACTGACTTATCATAAAAGAGATGTGGTAGGCTACAAATTATCAATTATTAGGGTCCCACCACATCATTTTTGGGGGATAATACGCCACTCCTCTAGGAAGCGACATGATATGTGTCGTTTTCCTCCCTATGCGTGCTCCGCTACGTGCTCGACTAGTGTAGATTACAGCGTTCTAAAAAATCTTAACCACCCCACGGGTTTTCTCGTAGATCAGATTAATGATATACACGCTTCACAATCTCTACGAGCTAAATGCCAAATCACCAACTTCGTGATCCATTGCCCAAACCTTTATGGTGCTGCTTCCTCCTGTTCCGTGCCCTAGTATTGTCGATGATGGTCGGAAACCTCAAGAATCTGCACCTAAAAGATCAAAAAAGAATATTATATAAATTTTCAAAGACCTAAAAATTGAAAAAAATAAAATAAGAGAGAGAGAGGTACCTAAAATTCGAAATAGGTAGAGTTTGAATGAGAATTTTTCTAATTGGGGTTGGTGGGGTTGATGGTTTTGAATGGACGGTCGTGATGAAGTATTTTTTGTAAGTGCGGATCAATGAAATGGCTAGTATAAGCCTACTGCAAAAGCGACGTGGTATTAAATAAAATAATATACCACATCCTATTTTGTTACATAAACGACGTAGTACGTGCACTCTTACCACGTCGCTTTTGCAGAAAGCAACATGTTATTAAATAAAATAATATACCACATTGAGCGATGTGGTATGTGGCCCAACACCGTCGCTCGACATAGTAGAACATGCAATCACGTTGCTTTTAAATGATGTGACGTGAGATTTCAACCACGTCACTTTCTTTGGAAAACAACGTGGTTCAAGTGACGTCGTTGATCCTTTTTTAGTAGTGTTGGTCAACACACATCGTAAATGTGGGTTGATAATAATAGTTACCGATAGGATAAGAAGAACAAACAAATAAGAGATGAGAGGTAGGTTGAGGGATGAGGAGTGCAGGTGCACTTTAGATAGAGAAAAGAAAATGGAAGAAAGGGAAATACAGAGGAGAAAAATATTTCTCAAATCTACTAGAAACAAAGGTATTAGGCAGTTATAAAGATAGAAAATCTTCAATTCAAAATTACACTTTTCAAACAATGCTATTTAATGTAATTCTTTTTTAAAAAAAAAAATCAAGAATTTAAATATAGATGGAGTTAAAAAAGAAAAAAAAAAGTAACATTAAATAAGAATTCGAAATGTATTTTAAATCTTAATCCTAAAAGTGTTTTTCTTAAAAAAAAAAAAAAAAAGCTGAATCGATCGTATTGATAATGATGAAGATGCCGTGTATATATTAATGGATGGTTTATACTATTAAAGTAATAAATATCTATATATCTATATATATATTAAGCCTGAAGCTCAAAACTCTGATAGCTTTTTTAATCACCGTTTTATTTTAAAATTTTTAGAAAAATTCTAATTTTTTCATGATATGATTGGTCCTATCATTATTTTTCTTTGTTATGATTGGTTGTAATATATACATGTATTATATAATATTGTATTTAATTTAATATTAGTGATATCTTATAATAAATTTAGTTCATCGAATCGAACAAATAATTGTGCTACATTCCTCTCATCAAAATAAATATAGAGAGAGATAAAAACATAATTTAATGTTTTATAAAATATTATATTTATTTTAATATTAATGATTACTTATATTAAATTTAGTTCATCGAACGTCAAAAAGTTGTGTTACATTCGTCTCATCAAAATAAATAAAGAGATAAATATATTTTTTGATGTTGAAATACATTCAACCTAACTATATCTTTGATCATTATTCTATTTTTAAAATTTTTAGAAAAATCTTAATTTTTTCATGATATAATTGGTCCTATCATTATTTTCCTTTGCTATGATTGGTTGTAATATATACATTTATTATATAATATTGTATTTAATTTAATATTAATGATAGCTTATAATAAATTCAATTCATCGAACAAATGGTTGTGCTACATTCGTCTCATCAAAATAAATATAGAGATAAATATATTTTTTAATGTTGAAATACATTGAATTTAACTATACATTAGGCTTAATGTATGCAATATTAATACAACTCGCGCAAAGTGCACTATAACGACTAGTATAATATATATTTGAATTTTTCGTTCAAAATCCTCTAAAAACCTTCGATTCAAAATTACACTTTTCAAACAATGCTATTTAATGTAATTCTTTTTTAAAAAAAAACCAAGAATTTAAATATAGATGTAGTTAAAAAAGAAAAAAAAAACGTAATATTTTAAATCTTAATCCCAAAAGCGTTTTTCTGAAAAAAAAAAAAAAAAACAAACTTAATCGATCGTATTGATAATGATGAAGGTGCCGTGTATATATTAATGGATGGTGTATACTATTAAAGTAATAAATATATAATATATATTTGAATTTTTCGTTCAAAATCCTCTAAAAAAACCTAATAGATCAGAGTGGCATTATCATATTTTATTTTTTATGAAAAAAGGAAATTAAGAATGATATAAAATTATAATGGCATCTTAGCAGATGTGAAATTAGAAATAAAAAAAAAATTATTATTATTTAAAAAAAATAGATGGGTTGTTGTTTTCGTTCAAAACAGAGGTAATAAATTAGAAATTTTATGTGGTTCCAATATAAATTTACTTTGGTCCAAAATATTCATATATCTAAAAGACATGTATATGAATAATTGGACCAAATTAGATCTATATTGGAACTATATAAAATTTGACAATACATGTCCCATAAAATTGTAGCAACAAAACATAAAATCATAAAATTGGCAATATATGTCCTATAAAATTTGCAATATATTCATATACCTCTCTTCTAGTTATATAAATATTTGGACCAAAGTACAACCGTATTGGGACCACATAAAATTTTCTAATTTCTTACATCCATTTTGAATGAAAACGATTAACGTGAAATAAAAATATAAGAATGAGAACCTAGAAGGCACAAATAAAAGAATGTAGATTTAATCGTTCAAAAAAAAAAAAAACTAAGAGAAACACCTTTCATTTTTAACATAATCAATATTAGGGAAGTTCAGAGGATTTTGTTCTAAAAATTTGAGTTCATAATTAATTTTAAAAAATTGTTCCGAGTTCATGAGATTTTTGTATTAAAAAACCTTTTTTCAATCTATTTATAAGTATTTTTTTAGCAGTTGGATTACTATTGAACGACTATAATAATTTGAGTAGTTGGAAAGACGTGCACATTATTTAATGCTTTTTCTCTCTAAGAAGCACATGATAGATTTTAATTAAGTAAAAAAAGTACCTATAAATAGGTTAAAATTATTAGTTAAAAAATTTTTAGTGTAATTCTATCACTGAAAACTCAAGATACAAGACGATGCCAACATTTAATCTTGTATTTGATTATTATATATAATAAAAATTAGATACAGTCAAAGTTAATTGATACTCATAAAGAAATCTAAAAGCTAACATGTATATACATAAAAACTAATATATATTTATACACAAATAAAATTTTAAGAGTTAATTTTTTATATACATTAAGAAGTAGATATATATGTAATAAATATAACTTTAAAATTTAAAACTTTATAAGATAGAATATTTTAAGATGTATATTGAACATAAAATTTGTAAAATAGACATTAGCTCTAATAAGGAAACAATTTTGGGATGCATTTTGAAAAAATGAAAGAATCAAGAAAATAGAAGTTATTTATATAAAAAAGAACTCATTAATGTTTATATGTTATTTCCTTTATGTATTTAAATAATTGTTTATTTATATATTCGATGTGTGCTAATTTTAACAAAAATATTAAATTTTTTTGATAGACAACAAAAATATTAATTTAGTACGTTTAACCGAATTGGACTGAAAATTTTTATTATTTAAAATTTATCGAACATTAATTTATCTTACCTAGGAAATTTATCCTAATTTAAATTAGGATATTACATATTATAAGGAAAATTAGAAATTAGGAAATTAAATTAAGAATAGTATCCTTCATCAAAAACCCAAAACCCCAAGCAGAGTGAGGGAACAAAAGGTCCCGAAACAATTCGCGCTTTCTACTGAGAAATTAGGTTAAATATGCGTCATGACACTCCTATTTTGGCCCATATGCTTCCCTCAATAAAACTCTGAAAAGTATGCATATACCACCTGAAATGTCACTTCTGCCCTTAATAATTAGTTTATAATGTATTTGCCGCTCTTCGCCTCTTTAACCTAGCTGTAGCTGCTCATTCCTCCCTCTATATCCTCACAATCTTTCCTATAATCTCATGGTTGAAGTTATCACACTGTCTAAGCAGCTGAAATTGTAAGAGCAGAAAAGGTATAAGTTGAAAAAACAGAAAAAAGACTTGGCGGTAAGACGGAAGACAGAAATCCGCGAAATGGGTATGTAATTTATATGTTCAAATGTTATGAGTACTGTTTGAAATGGTTTTTACCTGAATTTCGATATGTTACGACCATAATTTATACATTAAAAGTTATTTTCTTGGATTATCTGCAAAAGTCTGGAAAAAAAAAACGTCTGCCTCACGATAAGTATCGAAATTTCGATTATATTTCGATCATATTTCGACTATATTTCGATTCTAGTCGAATTTTCGACTATACTTCGATGATAGTCGAATTTTCGACCTTATTTCGATGACATTTTTCGACTGTTTTTCCAATGACTTTCGATTATTTTTTCGATCAATTTCGATGTATTCAGGAGAAGCATCGAAATTTCGATTTTATTTCGATGATATGTAAGAATTTGTTCGACTATATTTCGACCCACTTTCGATAACGTTTTCGATTATCTTTTTTGATGACTATTTCGATTATTTTTCGATAAATTTCGATGTAATTCGACCAATTTTCGATGGCTAGAAAATTTAGATTTTTCCTTTTATATTTTATGATATTTTCTATTGAATCTAATTTCTTTTTGTTGTTTCATCTACAGAGTCACGTTTCAACATCATAGTCTTGTACAACGGTGAATGGATGTTTTCGTCAGAGAAAATATTATGGTCTTATATTGCTAAAGAAAGTAAGGCCATGGGTGTATAGAAGGGTATAACTTTTGTGACCCTTGTAGATAAGCTGTATGAGGTGATTGGAGTTGATAAAAATCGTTTTGATTTAGAACTTAAGGTTGTTTATAAATGTGGTGGTGGAGATGGAATCCCTATTCCTCCAACCAAGATTACTACTGATAGTGACCTAGAACTTTGGCTTGAGGAGATGTCTTACTCTATTAAGAATCGTACTCCTTTATGTATGTCCATTTTACCGAAGTTTAGAGCTGTGGGTGAGGGTTACAGTCAAAATACTTCATTTATGCCTGAAACAGATGCAGAGAAAATAGAAGCGCAAGAAGTAGATCCAACTCTACCTGCCGCGGCAGCGTGTCCTCCAGAAATTTGTCCACCAATAAGGAACGATAGTGACAACTACTATGATTGGGGTTTTGGTGCCGAGAACATGCGTCCAGAACATGAGTCGAAACTGCATAAGTCGAAATGTCATCGAAACTGAATCGAAATGCAGTCGAATTGGACAATTTTGTCCGGATGTTTAACATATATGCATCGAAATGTAATCGAAATGGCGTCGAAATGTCATCGAAATGGTATCGAAATGGCATCGAATTTCATCGAATTCTACTGTTTTGTCTATGAAATGAGTCGAAACTGCATAAGTCGAAATGTCATCGAAACTGAATCGAAATACAGTCGAATTGGACAATTTTATCCGGAAGTTTAACATATATGCATCGAAATGGCGTCTAAATGGTATCGAAATGTTGTCGAATTGCAGCGAATTCGACTGTTTTATCTATGAAATGGGTCGGAACTGTATAAGTCGAAATGTCATCGAAAATGTGTCGAAATGCAGTCGAAATGACATCGAAAATGAGTCGAAATGCGTCGAATTTATTCTGAGGCATGTCCTTTTCTTAAAGCATGTC
>JXTC01000002.1:1666861-1716093 GCA_002914845.1 Trema orientale
AAAAGACGTACATTATTAATGTTATTTCTCTCTCTTATTTTTTATAATAAAAAAATATACATAATAATTTTTTATTGGCCAAAATGATATTATGTGTAGGTTAAAAAAAAAAAAAAAATTCCTACTGGATATATATATATAAGTACATTTATCACTACCAATAAATTATTTGGATGAGATACTGGTAAGTAAAGAAAAATTTAGATGTGCGACAAGTTTAGCCGGAAAAAAATTCATAATTTCTGCAGAAAGACGGGACGGCATTAAAGCCATTTTTATCACCACAAAACACTAGAAGAAACAAGGCAAATCATGTCTGTTTCCCTCTTTTTCACCTCCGTATACGTGCACCGAAAATGGTCCTCATCATATTCATGAATTAGAACCATGTATCGGTTAACAATTTATGGTTTATGGCCACAACACTTCACCAACTACTGTCACTCAATTATGATGTTCTCAAAATATTATATATTAAGATATTATATGTGTCTATAAAAATATGAAAATCAGTATCGTAGACAACCCATTTCTGGCTTTTTCTTTTTTTTTTTTTTTTCCATCTTTGGTAAGAAAATATAATGGTCTGTAATCTGCATGCAACGTTTTATTCATATTTGTCCTCACTTCTTTTCACCAATGGTGGAGAGAGGTCTAGAGGTGAAACGAATTTCTCCGAGAAAGTAGGACGTGGTTCATCCTCCCCGTATTCTTGAAAAAGATTTAAGTATTATTAACAAGCTAAGCTAAAATTTTTGAACTATTTATACATATTGATAACCTCATTGTCTACAATTTTCTAAAACTTACAATGAGCCACCCTTTGGAGTTTGGATATGTGTGGTCAATCAGAAGAAACTGGTTATACTAACATCTCAGATTATGACCAAGGCCACACCCAGAGTGCACAGAAGGGTGGAAGATCATATGCAATTCAGGGAGCACCGGCATCTATCTCGGAATAAATCATGCAACATATTATTCATGAATAATACAAGATTGTAACCACCCGAATACAGAAATCAAGCCAAACCCGGATTTTGGGCTAAGAAATGTACAAAGGGGAAAGTTCCTATGGCTCACAACCTCAATCCCCGAAGCCATAGAAACAACTCCCTATATCCCTCTATATGCTTCTCCATTGATAAATCAAAGCCTCTACCCTCAATTATGTTAACGGGATAGATGGAGGATTACCTGCTGGGCATCTTTGCCTGCGGGGCCTTCTTGTGGTTTTCCCCCACCCTGTTAGGCTCCTATCCTCCAGTCCCATTTCGATGTTATTAAGCTGCTGCACCAGTGGTGTGCAAGGTGGAGTTGTTGCTGCAGGGGGAGAGGGACTGACCGCTGACCGTCTTCTCCCCCTGCCACTCCCGTTTCTAGTGGAATTCCTCCTCGTCAATCCTGAATGCCATGAATGACCCATTGCCCGCATCAAACCTCCAAACGTTTGAAGATCTTCTGTTACCTCATGTCTCGACAAAGACGCGAGGCCGGGAAGAATGTCTCTTTGGAAATCCCTTCGTTGCCTCCCTCTCCTTGCTTGGCCCTTTCTAGGCCTATTCGATAACAAACTGGTCCCTGTTTCTTCCAAGTTTAAGTTTTTTGGAACCAAAGGCTCTGGCATGTAATCTTCTTCCTTGGTCTCCGTCAGATTCAAAATCATGGATTCAAAATAATCAATCCCTTCTGAGGAATCCTCCTCATTGTCCTCACCATCTCTGACTCTTAAGGCAGTATCAAACTTGCCCTCAAGATCATCTCCATATGAAGAAACTATCTCTACAAACCATATAAGCGGGTCGATCAAATTAGATTCTTTCAATGGAGTTTCTGACAGATTGCAGGGTTCACAGAGCTGATTAGGGCAAACAGACAATGAGATTGCAACTATTGCCTCTGCTGCTACCATTATAAGTTCATCTTGTTGGACTGCAACTTCTTTTGATGATGGAACTAGTGCTTCATTCTGCTTCAATCCAGGTGCATCTCCAGGTATGAAATCATCCTCGGCCTCAGGAACGGGTGCTTCTAAATCTATTTCTGCTGTAAACTTCACAGTGGTTGTGGGAGCTGAAGGTTTCAGAGATGCTTCATCATCAGTTAAACACGAGTTCAAATCAATGTGATGTCTGAAACAGCCAGACTTTGCATCTGTTTCTTTCTCTACAACCAGAATTTCTGCTTCATCCTGTTCGACCAAGTCTGGAGCTGCAGAATCACAAGGCAAATTAATATCCAATACTCTATTCCAGTTATTTACCACTTTACTTTCTGACGGTTTCTGAAGAGACACAGAAGGAGAGGTAAGAGAAGACAATTCATTCTTAGAGATATGAGGCTTCTCAAAAATTGGAAAACCAAGAAGTTTTCTGTTACTTGGGCAATCACTTGGTTCAGTTTTCCTGACCTGAACATCAGTAGCACTTGAAAAGGATACATTCTGAGCAAAAAGTTGATTACAGTCCTTTGCAATTTCATTTTTGCAGGATAACTGATTCTGGAAAGATTGAAAGACGTTCATCTCACCAGTTTTTGAAAGAGCCACAAAATCAGAAGCCTCATTCTTACAAGCAAGCTTAGCTCCAAGCCAAGGTATCACAGCAAGTTGGTCATGCTTTTGTTCTGTCCCTAAAATTTCAACACCACGTGAGGGAGTCTCTTCATTAGATGAACAGTCTGAAATCACCACATTCAAGTTCATATCTTTTGTTGGCTTCATATCCATACAATTTGAACCCTTGTAGCACTTTGCTAAACCATCATGGGTCAAGTGTACAGGGGCTTTGTTATGTTCATTACTGCAGCTCAGATAATCCCCACTGATTGACGGGATGCGAATAGGTAGTTCTTTAGACCCTGATGAGGACCCTTGATAAAACCCATTTCTGTATGGCAATTCACTCCCAAAGGCTTGGTTAGATCTAAGGTTGCTATCAAGATACCACCTGTCTCCAAAAATCCCATCACTCTGAACAGATGCCTGGGAACTCTTACTCATGGTAGGAATAGAGTTCAAACCTGCATATGTTTGAACTGACACTGATTTCTGGCTAAAGCTACCATTGGACTTTTCCCAAGGATGAGACCAGGGCTTGCCCAAATCAGGAGGCGGAATTTCATATGGACCAGGTACACGAGAAGTCGCAAAGGACCTGAGCTGCCTATTATTGGTAAAATCAGAACTTCTTTCGGGTATCTCCACACCACAAGCTGTCTTCTCTCTCCATAAGTTCACCTTGCTTTTATCTGATAGGTAAAATACTGGTTCATGAACTTTGTTCGGAGAAACTTGGGTTGGTTGAGAAGATTGTGGCAACTTCTCGGTTTGGACGGTTTGGGGAACAGAGTGCAGGTTGCTATTTCTTTGCCCTGTAATACAATAGCAGCTAGATTAAACACAACTCTCAATGGAATAGATACAAAGATGTCAAATGCTGCATGCTTAATAGAATAAGTTCTTCTCTTCAAATGTTAAGTCTGCCAAGTTCATAAATGACCCTGAATACCAATTAAATGGTGGGAGGCCTATAACTGGTCCCCTGAATTACAGCATACACAGGCCAATGCAACAATATCTGATGATCCTAACCCACATCTCTGAGCACTCGAATTCAAGTTCTTCAAATTTGTTCTCTTCAGTGATCTAATACCTTCCATATAAGTTGTCCTTTCCTTTAATCTGCTCATAGCTTTAATAAATAAATAAAAGGCTAGCTAACACATAATCCCCCTGAAAGATCATCCAATTCGTACTTCTACCCCTTAAACATAAAATTGGTGCATTGTACCCTACTCAATTATTTAAATGATAGTTCAAAAGAATAAAATTAAAAATAAAAAATATCTCTCTCCCCTCCCCACCAACAACGCGGGCGCGCACACACACACGCCCAAGGGGAGGAAAAGAAAAGGCAAATGATACTTAAAACCAATTACTCGACTGTGACTCCTTTTATCCAACAGTTGGATTGGGTATTTGCAATTAAGTGTCAGTATTACGCTTTAGGGTTGAAACAGAATGAAAGTTCAGGGAGAGGAGGGGGAAGTGTAATTTGGTCTAACAAAACAAAAGTGCATGAGTTCAATACCAAAGCATATGAAGTGAAAATGCAGAATTCAAATGAAACCCACTTACGGCACTTTTATGCAGGCTTTTGAGTAAACAATACCTGCTTCAAGCACATGCGGAAAGCACCCACTTCCGTTTCCATTTTTAAGCGAATGTAAGTTGTTTTTAGTACCACCATCACTTCCATATGAATTGACTGAAATCTCCTTTGGCAAACCTAGAAGATTTGAGTTTGGCTTAGTAGACCGACCAGAGTCTTGAATCTTCCCATTATAAAAGTAATATGAAGTAGAATGTGTTTCTTTGATCTCTTCCAGTTCAATAGGCTCATTCAGATCAGCCAAACCATTTGTGCTTCTCAAACAAGTATCAGATTTCAGAGCATTCGATTTGCAATCATTCTTCCCATTATCATCAAGAAAGAACTTAACACCACTTTCAGGTGCAATTTGACAATTCCTATTCGGATAACTACTTGAAATGGCAGATACTTTGTCATCACTTAATTGTTCACCTTCTTCAGTATCTATATACTCATCTGCTGGAAGTTGCAGATCAAACATTTTTCTTCTGACCTTAGTGGGTCTTGATTCCAACACCTCAATATCCTTTGAACTACATCCACTTTGAGAAGGAAGAGGACCAGTTTGTGTGCAGTTTCCTTTCATATAACTCAAAGGAGAATGAATCCCTTCAACACCCAAAATAGATGGCCTAGCACACATGGAGTTTACCATAGGAAAGCTGTGGTTATGCCATTTTCGAGCATCTTCAGATGTGATTTGAGATGCTAAGGGACTTGATGATAATGATGTCTCAATAGGTATCCCATTTCTATGTAGTTCTTTTCTTTTAATTTCATCCATCAAGTCCCTTTGGGTTCTATAGAGGCGATGAAGTTCGTACACCTGGATTACAAAACAAATTCAGATATGTACAAGTATCTAAACATCAAAAAGAAAAAAATAAGCAAAAAGGGCTTGAGACATCAATCAACATCACCAGAAAATTATACTTCAGATGTTAGACTTGATATACCCACTACACTAACACAGTTTATCGATAGAAGCATGAAACACTTTCAAAGGGTGACAAGCAGTAGATATGAGGCAAATGGTATTTAGAGAGTCAGAAACTTGAAGAAAGAAGTCACCTGATCCTTGAATATGGCTTCGTGTTCAAGCATTGTCCGCTTAACTGCATCCTTATCATATCCTGGATAAGCTTCAGCGGCAAACCTTGACCGAAAACCATTGTAATACTGCCCATTTGTCAGTATTTTATCATTGTAGTACAGAGGCCAGCTACAACTATTAGAATCCTCATTAAGATCCCTCATCGAGCAATATCCTGGCAAATAGCTTTTATACTCCACTTTTGTTCCCATACCTGGCCATCAACAAGGAAACATGCCAAATGAGAATGATACAAGATATTTATTGGGGGAAAATTTAAAAGAAAACTTGATCCAAAAGGTCAAATAGACTTCTTTCTTTAACAAATTCTATGTAATGTAACTGCTATTACAGCCCAAAATTGGAAGAAGACAAAAACAAAAACTAAACAAAACAAAACACACAAACAAAAAGAAGGATAGGTGACAATGACACACACACACACACAGAGAAACACACACAAAACAAAAAACTTTTCATTCACTTGGTGATCCTTCAAAAGTATGGCGACCTTTGATGATGTTTGTTTATTCTAAAATCTAATATGGGTGAGCACGACGCAATTGCTCACACGCAGAATGGACACACAATAATCAAACAAGGAAGTTGCTCGAGTTCAGCCTTGAGCTAAGAATCATACATTTTAACAAAACTCAAGCTAAGTGTCTCTCGCCAATGCAGCAAACTAAACAAGGTTTGGGAATTAAATGAAAAAATGTGGAAGGCTAGGCAAGGTTGTCTACTTTAATAGGCACCAAGAAACTCATTTCAGACAAGAAAGAACAGACTCATTGACTATGATGTGCTTATACATCAATGATTTTCTGAAAAATATGAGCAAAACACGGAAGATGAGAAGAAAATTTTGAGAAACAGATACTGACTTTGAGCAACGAACAAAGAAACATCTGATGTGGTTACTGTAAAGAATTTACGATGCATCTATAACGTTTGCATTACATTTGCATGCCTCTCAGCTCCAGTTATTGGTTTTTTTTTCAACCGCATTCCTAAGTACAATAATCCAATAATTTCCCTTACTAATTATATCAACTTCTATAGATGATGATAACCAAGACACATTGTTGGACTACTGGCAAAGATGAAAAGGGATTTCCAAATCTGGTCGAATATTATTACCCCCTTTAGGTGAAGAACCAATAAACAACAAGCCAACCGGCTGTTTTCTCACACCTTTACAAACATTCGGAACAAAAGGAAGCAGATTTATCCGAGCTCCTTATTATGGAGTAGATGTAAGTAAAGGAGCCAGATTTATCCGAGCTCCTTATTGTGGAGAATTTGTAAGTAATTAACAAAAAGTAAATCAGAAGCTTCTTTTGTCTCTGAATTGTCTGACAGACGATTAAATTTGTTTCACAACTGAAGATGATTAAACAGATTTTAAATGGTAACATTGTGAACCTTCAGAATATGTAATATACACAACAGGCTCCATATTGTAACAGATAAGTAATGCTCACAAGCGGACCACTACATATCACTGGCTACCAAATGTGAGCCTCAAGGTCATTAAAGTAGAATATCATAAGGATGAAAGAAAAAAGCAGAAGTCTGATCTTATAAACCTGATCCTTTATTCAACAAGAACAGTTGGATATCTTGCAAATCATAGTAATGCAAATCATAATCATGGACCAAAACTGCACTTTCATACATTTAAACTGTTTGATAGTGCATTAAAAATCATCTTCACAAATGCACTCAAAATATTCCTCCCATGAAAACACAATGCTAAGCATTAATGGGCACCAATGTTTCTGGGAAAGTTATAAAGCAACATATGAAATTTCTAATACACAAGACAGCTAAGGACATCTCTGAAACTTGCAAACAAACGTGCAAGAGTAACACGAATGTGCAACAAGACAACAGTTACGCAACTCGGTCCAAATGGTCTCGGTCTTAAAGGATGCAGCACCAAAAAGAATACAAACAAAAATATAACCCAATCAAGTATCTTCAATTCTGAGCTAATTGGAGTGCAAACTCTAGTGAAACAGCAAAAGGGTATCCTTTCTCGTAAGGAAGAAGAAATGTACTTTTAAACTGCAATTGAAAGCAATCATATCGCTCTTTGTTCCCCAAAGGCGAAAAACAATCAAGAAAGAGAGGCATATGCTAGCTGTGTTTAATTCAATCATGATCGAATAAGCACTGACATAGAGTGAAATGCCAAAGATAGAAAAAACCAAATACAGATAGCCAAATGTATGTATGATCAAGAAGAAAATTAATTCTTCTATTTTCTCCAGGGAAGCACGGCGATAAGAATCTAAATAAAGAAAGAGACCATAATAGAATAGATCTCGCCCAATTACAATCTAGAACTAACATGTGTTAGCATAAATAAAAATCACTGCAACAAATACTAAAATCACTCCTCAAATTTCCAATACCAAAAAAAAAAAAAAAAAAAAAAAAAAAAAAAAACCCAATTCAAAAATTAAAAAGGGTAATCAATTAAAAGAAGCAAATTCTGCAAGTTGCAATGAGGAAACAAATGCATAAAGCCATCAGCCTAACTATTTATCCAAATAATAATAACAATAATAACAACTTAATAATTAAATTAGGAAACCCAATTTATCAATTAATCAAACAAAAGCACCCAAAATCAAAATTCCTATAAAGCAGATAAAGATTTTACCTCAGACCCACATCCTCTTATCACCTCTTCTCAAAAATCCCAAGGCCCAAAATCACTAAGAAGCTCCACACCATGAAAAGTCTCCCAAGTCTTAAGCTTTACATATGCACTATCAAAGACTAAAAAAAAGTATATACCATCTATAACTACAGACCGAACAATGAAGTGGGTATTTTCCAAAACACCATTGAAGGAGCTTAGATCGTCATCAAGTTGAAAAAAAGGAGGAGATTTCGATCTACTGGGCCACTCTCTCTCTTTCTCTCTCTCTCAAACGAAGAAAAGAAGGAACAGAGCTTTAGAGAGAGAAAGAGTTTTATTTTTATTTTTAGAGAGAGAAAGAGAGAGAGATCCCAGATAAGAAATCTTCACACAAACAAACGACCTTCTAAGAACAGTGACATGAAATTTGTCAACATCCGGTCTCTTTTTATTCTCTGCTTTTTCTTCACTTTTCTCTCTCTAACTCACTCTCTCTCTCTCTCTCTCTCTCTAAATATGTCTCTTATATTTCTTTCCATTAATAAATAAAATTAAATTTTCTGGGTTTTTGAGGAAATGGGAAGAAAATGGGCATTTCTAGATTCTCTCCACCTTTCTTGCTCCCAACCTTAGATATTAAAAAAATTCCATTAAATCCAAAAACCCAAAAAAACATAACCCACATAAATTTATGATTACATTTATTTAGTTAATTAATTAATACATAAAAAGCCTGCATTACTGCAACAAACTTGACAAATATACAAACCAAAAAAAAAAAGAGAACACTCTCCCTAATCTAGTCTTGTTATTAAAAAAAAGGAAAAAGAAGAAGGGAAAATCTTTACATAAATAAAATGCTAATTAGTACAATTTAACTAAGCACTTAGGTTAGAAATTATTATTATTGTTATTACTTATTCTTTTTTTCTATTTTTAAGGATTTAGATTATAATTAAAATATTTTAGGCTAACACAGGAGCACAAGCAGCAGACAAGAAGTGGGTCCCACAGCTTGTGGTACTGCTGCTGTGGGAAGGATGAGGTTTTTATTAAGGGGACAATTAGTGAATGCCCTCCTGGGATTCGAATAATTACGAGAATGGGATTTTTGATAAGTTCTGTTGGGTTTTAATTGGCCGATCCTCTGTGTTTTGCTTTTTTGATTTTTTTAGTTTTTATTTTATTTTATTTTTAACGAATTTTTTAACAGCAGTGCAGTGAGTACAGTGTATGAGTCAAAACGAAAATGTGCGAGTGCGGGAGCACTGTTACCTCGTTCAGGAAAAAAGCAGACGATAATCCCCACTTCACAATTCACATCCCTCACTACACGTGGCCTCTTTCGCCGGTCTTCTCAAGTCACTCAATGAGCTCGAGGTCAATTAGAATGTTTTTATCACTTTTATTAAATCCCTATAATTTCTTTTTCTTTTTCTTTTTTTTCTGTTTCTCCTCGTTGTACGATTGGCATATTATTCTTCTTTTTTAAATTTGGACCAAAATTATTCTCTTTAAACTATAATTACTTGTCTTCGTCAAACTAAAATGGGTGGGATTACATTATATGTTTTTTTTCCCTTCATATTAAGGAAAATACGGAATTTTCATTGATCAAATCCAGCTACATGTTTTTGTCCCTTTCAAGAAGGAAAAAAAAAAAAAGAAACCAAAAAAAAAAAAGATAAGTTTGTGGTGGGATAAAGGAGAATAATACTTTTTTTTTAAGGGAGGACTACAGTAAGAGCGCTCCTACGTAGGGCCACTCTTTATACACCGTTGGATGAGAATTTGTGGAGAATAACGGGAATCTGTGGGAAATCTATTTATACACAGATTCTCATCCAACGGTGTATAGACAGGGCCCTACGTAAGGACGCCCCTACTGTAGACGCGCCTTTTTTTTATTTGTGTCTCTAATAGTTGATAAAATAGCCACACTTTTGTTTATGATGGTTTCTCATTATTCTACTTTTATAATTCCAATATCTCTGTACTATCACTCCGCTCCTTAGTTCATTTTTCGTTTCGTTCTTGTTTTTATGCGTGAAAATAGTTATTATCATAAATTTAGATATATAATTATTTTGTCCTACCTACAGGTGTAACTTTAGTTTATTTTTATTTTGTGTAGATATCATTATGAAGTTCTTTTTTTAGGTTGACCTTAGTTTATTTATTTATTTATTTATTTTTGGAACTTGTAAGTTATACTTATAGGTATTCTTGTAAAAAACTCATTATCATATCATCTGGTGGGGTATTTTCTACGAACGAATCAAGAGATGACATGTGGCCCTCGTAGAGACCTGAGATGATATATTGCAGCCGTTGCCCAAAGACGCATTGGCTGTGGTTCGAGCACCTCCTAGGCAGTTATCAATGTGGTCGGATGGTGGGGAGTTGGTAAGACCTTTAAGCCCAGGGTCAGGGGATTATGCGGACATCGTAGGAGGCCTGAAGCTTCCCGAGCACTAGTGACTGAAGAAAACACTAGTAATATATAATGCCGACCACCCAGCATAAGATTGAATTCCGACCACGTAGCATGAAGAGCCTGACTATAACTATACACAAAAGGCGGCATATGTTGTGCGGAGAGGTTGACACATGACTTAATCGCTTGCTCCTTTACCTGTACAATGGGTACGTGAGATTCCTTCCTATATTGTCAAAAGCTACGTAACCATCAACTCAATAATTTTGGGACCACAACGCCATTATAAATAGTACCACATTTACTTGAAAAAAAGTAAACTGTCACAATTTCTCGAAACTCTAATTGTCTCTTTGTCTTTTTTTCTTTCTCTTACATACTCTCTCTTTCGCTACTTCTCATAAATATACAGTGTTATTACAATTCATCTACTGTTCATTTAGTACCATTCTAACGCCTTTTTTTGAGCAGATTTGGCAGATACCACACCAATGCCACTATCGTTAGTTGGTGAAAAGTCCACCTATTATAACTTTATTCAATGTTATACAGACCATACCTACATTAAATCTAAGTATTGACTAGAACCTACATCATCTTGAAGAGCTAACGGGTATGGTGGACGGTGTTTTGAATGAGATGAAGAGGTATATTATCCTAAAATATTCAATCTATCTAGTCAAATGTATTTACAGTTATTTAATCTCTCATCAAGGGTAAATATGTCACTTAATGTTTGGACTTCTAGTTAATTATTGTTGGGTTAATTGCCAAAAAAAAAAAAGAGGTTTAGGTGCTCTACAATTTTAAACCCAAAGTTTACTCTGCAAAATAATATCATGAGATTAAAATTTTATAAAAAATGATACGTGTGTTGGCTTTTTGAATTATTTTAGTAATGAATAAATAATAATATCCTATAAATTGAGAAAAATATCAAGACGAGCTCAGTTTTGATAGAGGATATTATTGTATATCCTTAATAAAATTAGTCAAAAATTTACACGAGGATATCAATTTTTACAAATTCTTAATCACATTGTATTATTTGGCAGAGTTCAAATCTCAGTATTAGAATTTCAAAAACCAAACATCAAGGGTTTTTTTTTCTTTTCTCTTTTTAAACATATATGGTATAGAGATTAACCGTGTCTATATGATAAAGTTGCACATAATTTAACTATATTATAACTTATCTAACTGGAAGAATTATTTTTTTTTTAAAAAAAAGTAAGCTTAACTAATGACCTCTACTTATTACAAATTAAAGAAAAATATCTACTACTAGTATCCAATCCCCACCCCACTCTATTAGGGATCATAGGTTTTTACCCGTGTGACTCAAACGTAGGATCGAGATCCCAAATAGTGAGTACTCTTACCACTTGAGCAAACCCACTTTGTCAAAATACGTACTATTATATAATCCCACCCCATAATCTAATTGGAAGAATATGATATTGTAAATATTTTGGTTTTACTAACAAATTTGTTTTTTCTCTAGAAAAAATAAATATATAATTTAAAAACACAGAAAAAGTAAAACTAAGACATAAGTGATATATAATTAAAGAGGAGTTCTATTGTAAGAGGGGTAAAATCTCTCTTACCTGTAGAAATGGATTCTAATTAATTTTATTAGTTAAGAACTAAGAACTACAGTATCTGTTATGGATTTTACTCTACTTAATATTAGTATCTAGAGAGAGAAATATCTCTTCTTTCCTTAAACCACTCATCTCTCTTTTACCGTTCTTCACTCCTCTCTCTTCTACCTCAAAGATGCTGAATGTTGAATTTGATTTGAGGAAAGGTGATTACACGGGTGAAGATTGATATGAATTTTGCAAATCTCAGATCCTCACCTAACTATAAGGAGAAAGACAAAATTAAAAAAAAAAAAAAAAAAAACAACAACAACAACAAAGAAGTTAAACATATGGCTTTCTCTTTGTTGGCGTTGGTTTCGGCTCTTCCTATAAAGCAAGTGACAAAATCTCACTTCTGATTGATTCTGATTTAGTTGAGCCTTATTTGTTTTCCCAGTTTCCACATCGGTATATGTATATAAAAAAGCAAGTTCATTAGTCAAATCTACATTTTGGGTTGTTCCAATCTTCTTCACAATTGTCTAATTCATCTTTTCGAGTAGATTTATTTTTAAATCATTAAATAAGCATGTGAAAGCCCAGGGAAAAAAAATTCTTTGGGATTCGTAGCAGGATAAATAGCAAATAAGAGAAATTAAAGAGAAAATATTGTTTTTTAATATTTGAGTTTCGTACTGCTCGAAGTTACTTATGAGAAAAACAAACTATATAATTTTTTTTCTTTTAAATTAAAAAATGATAACAATTTTTTACTTTGTTTTTCAAATTTTAGTGGAAAAAGAACATAATTGTATGTGAATGTTTCTATAATAAGTAAATTAAAAAAAAACCGTGCGATTTTGATCTAACGATTAAAAAAACACTCCTATAAATAGGAGGAATTTTACCCTTCTTACACTAGAATTTTCCTATAATTAAATTATGTCAACTTATTTACTCTCTTTTTCTGCCATTCTTTTTCTTTTCTTTTCTTTTCTTTTTAACAAAAAATAAATGTATCACTTTCTTTTGGGAGTATAGGAAATAGTTGTTGGTTAAAATTCAAATTATACCTGCGCAAGTTAGTAGCAGCGCAACTTTGGTTCAAAATTTCAAATTGTGCAAATTAGATCCCCTTTTTTTAATTGTTTTTTCCTTCTATTTTTTTTTTTCTCCCCCTGTTTATTTTCATTGATTTTACACTTCAAGACTCATTCATGTATTACAATGATGCATTTTTTGTTTTTGATGGTATCTATTACAATGACATTAATTCCTTACTTAAAAGTTAAACACATAACATGTGTATGCTTTTAAAAGGAAAGAGAAAAAAAGTGAAAATTCAGTACCACCCTTGTAGCTTTGGCAACACGGTAAACCAAAGCATATGTGAGTTTTTATTTAATTTATCTGTTAAGTTGGGTCAGCTGATTTTATTAAAAAAATGGTAAATGCTCAAAGTTTGAATTGTTCATATTATTTTAAACGAAAAGAGTAACTTAATATTTAATTTGATGTACGTATATGGCCAGCAAAGGAATTGTCAATGTTCAATATTAAAGTAAACACAACATTACAGAGAAAAGAACACTGATTATATAAATAACTCTTGTCATTCATGAATCCCATTATATGATTTGAATATAATATCTTAACGTTTTCAATTACCTTATTATAGTTAGGAATTTTAGGATGGACAATGAAGGACATATGTTGAAATATATGTGTTATGACCTAATGGGAATACTTTGCGGACTTTGAAGTCCAATTGACTTTGAAGTAATATCAAATTAGATTCATTTGGTATTTTATTAATAATTTCTTGAGAATTTAGACCACACATTAAAATCTATGATGACAGTTTAAACTCCCATAAAAATAAAAATTGACATATTATGGTCTAAGAGCTGGCTTGTTAATGTGCGAAAGGGGTTTGTTACCAAATTATTGAAACCCATATTGAATTGAATGAAACAGAGATTATAGATAGCACTATACATATGCAATGTCACTAGCTATAGATAGTTACATATGCACATGAAAATGCCTAAAATTCATCTTAATGTTGGACCCAACTGGTGGACCATGATGTGGGAGATAAATCACATAAAAGATAATAAAAAAATAAAAAAATGACGGGAAGAATAAAGTTAATAGAACTATGGATGCAATCTTACAGAGCATATGATAAAAGTAAAGCAAATAGTGATGATAAAAAAGTTACAAATGGTAAATCAATCAAAGTCAGGACCACAAGATATAAACCCATAAATTCGTCAAAAAATAAATTTAATAATAACAGTAAAAATCATAAAGTGTGTTAATTATTTAATGGTTCTGAACATGATTCGATTGTCCTTTGCTTTATCAAGAATCGCATTCAACATAGACCACTGCGTTTACTTGAGCACCCACATTTGCATATGTTGCATCTCATTTTCTGACATGTATTAAACATGGCCTTAATTTAAGTTTTGATTGACAACATTATAAACTCGATTGCAAAATAAAGCCTCTCTAAAATTTCGGTTTTTTTCTTTTTTTCTATCTTATGTATATAATTTTATATACATTGTATATTTTATTTAAAGAAAATATAACTTATTGTGATGATTTTCAAAAAAGAGATAATACTAAAAGTGCCTTTTCTATTTATGGCTAAATATTATTTATTCCATAGGTTTTAGAAATCCAAAATGCACCCCCTATGTTTTTGAAAAGAGAAAAACATATTTCTTTCTTTATAACTTTTTAAAAAAAAGATATTATTTTGACTAAAAATTCCAATGAGGGACTTTTAATTTTTTAATTTTTTTGGATAAAAATGGGCTCTTTACAGGAATAATATTAATAAAAACTAAAAAAATTCAATTATAATACTAGCACAAAGGATTACAATTTCAAACTCTTCAAAAAATGAGACGAAAATTATATCACAAACACAACAACGAGAAGAATTGTAGATTACCATAATTCTCCAAGATAAGAAGATAACAAGGACCACCAACAAACAATTACCTTCACCTGCTACTGGACTGCGTTCTTGGTGTGTAGACTATAATTCCAATATCAAATGAGATCTACACTCGCTAAAAAAAAAATCAGCTCATCCGTATTACAGATCTAAATTAAAGAAAAAGTTCTCAGACTTAAGATCTAATAAACGGAATTTAAAACTCACACATATCAAAGATCAGGTAGTACAAAAATCTACACAAACGTGGTACTACAACTAGATCTAAATCTGGACTTATTTGAAAAATAAAAGAAAAATAGGGAAACTCCTCATCCCCAAAAGAGATCAAGGAAAATAAGAAAGGAGGATGAGAGGCCAGAAAAAGATCAAAAGTCTCCCTCTTTGGCCTATTATGAGAGCAACGACAGTGATTTTTTGAGAGAGAAAGCGAATAGAGGCTAATTTTTTGAGGAAGAGTGCTAGAAAAATACAATGATGGCCTATTTATTAGTAGTCAAGAGAAGCTGTTATTTCTTGTTGTTTTTTTCTTTTCCGAATATTTAGTAAACTTTTGTCTAGGTCTTTTTTTAAAAAAAATTCTTAACTTTTAAATTGGTTTTAACTTCAATTCAAATATTAAATTCCCTTAATATATTATTAGAATATATTTCCCTTTTTAATAAATGCTCAATTTTTTATTTTTTTATAGCTAAATGGTCAAATCTTTATATTTTTATACTTGGCATATCTACCTATATATCAACTTTAGTTTATATACTAAATATATTAGTTTTGATGATGGTTATAGGTTTCACTTGGTACATGCATCTGATATTATCAGTCATTTTACTACAATATTTGAAAAATAAATATTTACTTAAAATGGGCCTGGAATTTGATCATTTCGGTTACAAGGCCCATATATCCATATATTTCGGATACAAATATAAGGATGAAAAGTAAGGTCGTAAAAATGTATTAAAGACATTTCACAATACTAATTTGACCAAAAATTGAGGGAGAGATACTTTTTTCCTCTTCTTAAAAGGAGAGTGGACATTTTTTTTAGATTTCCACTATATTGCAATATTTAATAATAACTACTTTCAGGTACGTGCCTTAGGCATGTATACCCCTTTCTTAATCAAATTAATATTAAATTAATTAATTAATTAATATCATAGCATGATATAAGTGATGGTTACTTTATTTTGAAAGTAAAATTTTAGAAAGACAATTTTCTTTTGTAAATATACTACTTTTGAAATTATAAATATTGGAGTTGTTATTTATATAATAACATGATAAATATATATAATATATATCTACTTTTAATTTGCTAAAAGGGGTACATGAAGAAGATACTAAGTGTAATAGATTAAAGATCTAAACTTTACCCTTGTTATATATAAAATCTAGCAAATATACTCTCAACTCCAATTTAATATTTCAATCGAAATTCCAATTTAATGTAAAATTTATTTAGAGTAGTAATTTAGCCGTTAATTCATAATAGTAAAATTTTATAAAAGAATGATTGTGTCTTATAATTTAATTGATTTGTTTGAGTTAATTTATAATTAAGGTGTGAACAAAAACTTAAAAAACAAGCAAAAATATTTGGTTTTTTTTATTTTATCTATATAAAAGGAGATATGTCAAAAGTTAAATTATTATTATTATTATTATTGTCTATGCGTAAATGGCAAATAACATGATATGGAATGTTACAACTCATAACATCAATGTATGCCTTAAACGAAAAAAAAAATAGAAAAAACAAAAAATTTGAAAAAATAAATACACTAAGGCCATATACTTAGCCCACTCCGGACCACTAATAGGCGTAGAGTGATAAAAGAAAAAAATTAAACGATAAAGTTAACCGATAAAATAAAAAAAAAATTAAATAGAAGTACACACGTATTTTAAACAGGAAAGGGAACATCGAATATCTATAAATAATAAAAATCGTTTCCATTCATAAAAATAAAAAAAATAAAATAGTTATTAGCAACATGTGGCATGTCTAGTCATACAAAATTTCTAAAAGAAAATTTAAGTTGCTGAAGTAGGATAGGCTGAAGTAGGACAGGTAGAAGAATGGCCTGGTTTCCTACGCATATTGGTGCTTCTATAAGTTATACAGATATACGAAGTGGTGCTGGTATTATCTATTTTAGAAGTACATGAATAATGCTTTAAAATTATTTAGCAAGTGCTTGAGAGAACAAATCTTGTATCAAAATTTTACACTAACTAATATAACAAATAAATTTGCATGATTTTAAATCACATGTTATATAACTTTATTATTATTATTATTATGTTAAACCTCGTTCATTATATGACTTTTCTAATATGATTTTGTTAGAAGAGGATTCGATAAATGTTGCCCAACTTATCAAGAGGTAAAGTTTTTATTTTATTTTTTTACCATTCTTTCTTCAGATGGAGTATTAGTTGGAAACGTAAAAGTCCTCAGCAAATCAAATGGGTTGCTAGTCATGTAAGTTTTCTATCGTTCAAGATTTTTAGTTTTTCATGGGAACGTTGGACCTAAATGTGGTCCCACCTAATTTCGCATGGTCACTTTCATGGAAAATGTGTGAAGCTATCCGACTGGTGCGAGATTTGGGCTAAACTAGATGTGAAGGGACCTACAAAGGGTTATGGTGACCGGGCCCCACATAAGTTGATTGACTTAAGTCCATTATTAATATTTTGATTTGTTGTTCATGTTATAATCTCATTTTTTTTTTCAAATATATTATATTTTGTGGAGAGGTTGGTAAGTGGTAACCAAATGAGAGGGCTCCAATGACAGATTACTCAAGAAAAAATAAATAAAAACAAAAACAAAAATGAAAAAACACACAAAGCATTACATATATCAATTTTCTTGTTAGATAAGAAAATTTTAATTCACATTCCAATAAATGTAACATTAAAAATCTCCAGATCTGATACATACTAACATGTACGAATGCAGTTACTCAAAGCCAACCCAAATGTTTTATTCCTTTTCAAAAGAAGCCCCACCTTTATTGGGTCCTCATTACTATCTAGAATAGTTTAAATGCTGTGCACATTTTCAATTTCATTGGTACAGCATGGCAATCTTGAAACCAGTCAGAGAATTAGTAGTGCGAATTTTTTCTAATTAAAAGGGTTTCCAAATTGAAGGCGCTAGACAGCTTAACTGACGAAGTGAGTTCTCTCAAGTGGTAAGAGCACTCATTACTTAGGATCTCGGTCCTAGGTTCGAGTCACACTGGGGGTAGGCGTGAAAGCCTATTATCCCTAATAGGGCGGGTAAGAATTGGGTAGTATTAGGTATTTTTCTTTAATTTGTAATAAGTGGAGGTCATTAGTTAAGCACCACTTTAAAAAAAAAAAAAAAAACTAGAAAATTCCTTTAATAATTAGTTGGGACTCAAATTTTTTTCTTTCTTTCTCCTATTAACAGGATTTGGGACATAGAAACGAAAATATATTATGGATGGGTATTTATCTCTTTTATAGATTAAGGGTTTGGTTAGTTGACAATTGAAATTATTCATATTTTAATTTTTTTTGTTTTTAATAAATAAATAAAAATTGAAGATGTTGTCAAAATGATAATATATTCATGTTTTGAGAAAATTTCTTTCCATTATTTCAAATAAATTATACGTTAGGCAAAAATAATTAATAATTAGAAAAAGTATCCACCAGAAGAAGAGAAATAGAAAGTTTTTTTGCACGATTGATTGATAGAACAACAAATATGAAAAAAGTCACTTAGTCCTAGGTACCAGACACATATGGGATTTGTTAATTACTTGCTACCCCAATATTAGTGTTAGGTATTTTTCTTTTGCTGAACAACAAAAAGAAGTCAAAAAAAAACAAAAAAAGAAGGGCCCCAACAAGAATAAAAAAAACAAAACCTTTAAGTGAACCAACCCACGTTGAAAAAAAAACAAGAAGAAAAATGAAACTTCCAAGAAAAAAAAAATGTAAAGTGGGCAGCCCGACCCATATTTGATAAACCCATATGGACTTTGTACCGTGCTTAGACCCGGTCCGCTTAAAATATGGGCCAGACCGGACCAACCCATATTCTTATTGAGGGGCCCGGCACGGCCCACAGGTCCAACCCATATTTTATGCGGGCCTAAGTGGGCCGTGCCTAAGTGGGCTGTGTTTATGCGGGCCGAATATGGTCCACAATGTAGGCCTAATTTTGTTATTATTCTATGCTTTAAAATATCAAATATGGGCCTAAAACCTATTTATATTCTTTTAAAATTTGATTAAATTAAAAATAAACAAAAATTAGTAAATAAATAACATTAAAAGCATATAAATGAAAATATTTAACTAAGATTTTTTAAAATTTTAATTAAAAAATATATTTAAAATTATATATAGAAGGACTAAATGTGGGCCGATAGAAATGTGGGCCGTGCCGGGCCGTGCCTGTGGGCCTATGACTAAGGCCCAGGCTGGCTCCTACTATATATAACGGGCCGGGCCGGGCAGGGCCGATACCGTACTTTTTCTTCGGAATGTGGGCCGGCCCACAAAGCCCGTCCCACATTGACATTTCTAGAATAAAGGAGAAATGAGCCTAATTGAACTCACCACTAGGGCTGGCAATTTTCTACACGATACGACACGAAGTAAATGGGTTTCAGGTCAACCCGCTTAACCTGAAAATGACCTGTATAACCCGTTTAATTAAACATGTCGTTTTCGTGTCGTGTCAACACGACACTAATACGACACATTTATTAATATTTTAATATATTAAACGTGATTTTGATTAATTCTAAGTATATTTATAGGAGTAAAATTAAATTAAGTAGTGCATAATTGTGTTAAATTAGAATAATCGTATCAATTTTGAATAATCGTGTCAAACGGGTCATAATATGACATGACATGTTTATTAAACGGGTTGCACGTATCGTGTCATGTTACACGTGTATTAATCGTATCGTGTTTGGGTTTAAATTTTTGACACGTTTATTAATCGTGTCGTGTTCGAGTTAGGTGTTATCGTGTCATGTTGTAATCGTGTCGACCCGAATACGACACGATAACACGAATTGCTAGCCCTACTCACCACTATGGTAGAGAGTATCGTAAAAAATCCCAGCAGTAGTCCACTCTGGAGGATCCGAACCAGTAGCTAAAGCTATCACCAAAAGCTTTGAGTCTGATTTGATCCAGATATACTTCCAGCCACATAGTAAAGCATACCTCAACGCCGTGTTGATTGCCCAATATTCTTCCTATAAGGCACTTACTGCTGTAGAGTGGTCGAACACCAGCTGTGTAACTGTTCCATCATATAATCTAAAAATAGTCGCTAGCCCATGTAGGATCATTGACCTAACACTTAGGAAAAATCATACATGCATGCAAACTATGAAAAATACATGATCACATCATGAACACAGCGAAAAAATTGGCGGATTTAGGTTTTAGAATTTTTTACATGAAAACAGTTTTCATAACCATATAACATGCATATATCATGTATAACATAAATCAAATCTAGATACATAAACCCTAGAGATGAGATTAGAGTTTATCTTTTTGTAGCGTGCTATTCCTTGATCTCCTTGTTAATGGTGATCAAATCTCCAATCCTAGATCTTCTTGCCTATACTCTAGCTCTTGTTTGATGAGGTGAGTGGGCACCAAGTTGAATCCTTCGTTGGAGAACGATTAAGAGTACCTTCTTGATCATTTGGAACACCGGGATGAGAGATGAGACTGTGAGATTGCAATAAACCTTTTCTCTCTCTCTCTCTCTCTCTCTCTCTTAGTCTTGGCCGAATTCTCTCTCTCTCTTTCACTGTGTTTCACGTGTAGCACTCTAAATTACTGTGCAGTTTTTTCTCTCATATATCTTATATATATGGGGCCAAAAACTGCTAATCCTTGTCCAACAAGGATTGAACTTGTTCTCCAATTTGGGGTTTGGTTGTATTTTTATAAATATGTCCAACTCATGAAACTTATTGAGTTTTTGGCATGATTAGTCCCTGAATTTTTTGATAATTTGTAATGTATCCCCTGAACTTTTTTTTTGGTAATTAGGACCCTGAATTTAGGATTTTCAGCATGATTAGCCCCTGAATTTTTCATTGATTTGCAATGTATCCCCTGAACTTTTTTTTTGACAATTAGGACCCTGAATTTAGGGGTTTTGGCATGATTAGCCCCTGAATTTTTCGCTGATTTGCAATATATCCCCTGAATTATGTGCAAATTTTTTAAGGGTATAATGGTTATCTCACTTGGTTTAGAGACAAAAATAATAAATGGGAGTTTGGAGGAGAAAAAATAGTTTTAAAATTCAAATTTTTAAATAATTAAAGAATAAATTACAAATCAACGAAAAATTCAGGGGCTAATCATGTCAAAAACCCTAAATTCATGGTCCTAATTGCTAAAAAAAAGTTCAGGGGATACATTACAAAAAATTCTAAATTCAGGGTCCTAATTGCTAAAAAAAAAAGTTCAGAGGATACATTGCAAATCATCGAAAAATTCAGGAACTAATCATGCCAAAAACCCAAACTTATTTATAAAAATACTAACTTTTGTGTAGAATCATTATTTTACACAGTTTTATGAAACTAATTTCACAAATACCGTCAACCAATTAATAAGCTTTATTGAGTTAGACAAGGGACCTAATGGATCCAAATAATCTAAGCTCCAATAATATAATAAATACATAATAACTCTTATTATGGTATTTATCTAAATACTATTAGTAAAGGGGACACTCTACTAAATGCCCAATACTGTACTCTTAGATTAAATATCATGCCTTTTATAGAGATTTAATCAACTACCTTGATTAACTGATCCATCTAGCATATTCTATACCACACACAGAATCCCTATACAACGCCGTAGTTGGATAGGTGAAATTACCGTAATACCCCTCTAACACATATTTATCTTTAAGTTACCATCTTTCTATCAAGGAGTAATGTTTAGTTTTATTCTCAATGGCCATTTAGACAAAATTATCAACCAATTCACAGAGTGAATACTAAGATCTTAGATTTAATTATTCCATGAATCTTAAAAGAACTTAAAGTGGCATTAATGTATAGTGTCCTTTAACTATTTGGTGTTCCCATCAATTCATAAACTATAACCTCCAACATGCCAGAGTTCGCCTCTAATTTCATAGAAACTAGTCTTTTAACAAATCAAAAGGCTACAATCCATGAAAGCAAGTCCAATCAAATATCAAGGATTAAAATCTTCATGCTAAGAGCTAGTTTGTAGTAATATAAGAATTGAGTTACGGCACTCCAATTCTTTATATTACCTAGTCCTGTAATATACATAACTTATTTATATTGTACTAGTATTTCTATCAGAAGTCTGACACTTCAATAATTTGAGACACATCATTCCCGTTGAGATAGATAAGCACTACAATCTTTAATAAATAAAGTATTCCATCTTTATTTATAGATTGTGAGCTAATTCATTTAGACTTAGATAAAGAAACAAGTCTCCCCATAATTAACACTTAATCATGTTTGTTTCTTTATATACAAATAAAGTCATGGAATCTTTTTCAGATAAATAAATTATTCAACTGAGATAGTTTAATCTAGGAAATATCATAATTGCACCCAGAAGAAAGTTGTTTACACTAAAAGAGTAAAATTGAAAATCTGCTTTTTAGACAAATATCCCAATAACTCCGCCATCCCTCTCGAGAACGAAGCATCAGTATTGACTTCGATAATCTCGGCCTGGGCATTGAAATTGAGTAAGTAATGAGCCGGAAATCTCTCGATTTGTTCCTTCTCGGCCGAATGACACTGGAGACCGGCAACCTTTTCCGCAATCAGTGAGCACGGTTTTGATCTCAGAAGAACGGGATTAATTTTTAGATTTTCAAAGATGACTTTGTTACGTTCCCGCCAGATTTCCTCAAGGATACAAGCCGAAAAGGAAAACAATTTTGTTAGGGATCTCAGTTCTACAAAAAGAGGTCCTCCAAAAATTAGAGAATTATCTGGGAATTGAACTCGCTGACTCGAAGCGGGTAGTCTGTCCCGAACCACAACATCCTGGCGACAATACAACTCTTAAACACATGGAGTGTACTCTCGCCCTCTACTTGGCATAATGGGCAAGTATCCTCTGCAATCTGAATAACTTGACCCAGCCTAATCCTTGTAGGCAGACAATCAGAGGTGATCCTCCACACAAGAATTTTTTGCCTTTTGTGGAGTTTGGCTTTCCAGAGGGCCTTCCATAACTCTCTCTCCTCGTTTTGAATATGCTTTGTGGGCACTCCAATAAGCACCTTTTAACTGAGAAATCCCCATTAAGAGATTGTCTCCACATTAGGCAATCTTGTTTTGGTGAAGGCATAGGCCTAATGTTTAGAATTACCTTCGCTACAACTCTGTTGAAAATTGTTTCTACCAAATCTGAATTCCAATTCCTAGTGCCATATAGAAATACATCAGAAATATTGATCAAGCGCTGGTTAGGTGTATTTCTTTGGGGATTAAAGGCAACTCTAACCATTACAGTGTCCATCTCCGGCAGCCAGGGGTGCTTCCACAAGTCTATTGAGGATCCATCTCGCACAGCAAAAAAACTCCCCTTAATGATTAACTCTTTGTTATGTAGAATTCCCTTCCAAACCATGGAGTCGCCAGCCTTTGACTCAACATCCCAAAAATCCACATTCTTGTAGTACTTTAATTTCACCAATTGTACCCATGGTCTAGAGTCATTTGATGCCACCTGCCAAGTAAGCTTGGCCAACAATGCTCTATTGAAATCACCAGTTCGTCGTAGGCCAAGCCCTTCCCCGGGATTTAGGTTGGCAAAGGGAATCCCAAGCTTTAAGAGCTAAAAATTTGTTTTTGTCCAAAGAGCCAATCCACCAGAACTTTCTAGCCGCTGCATCAATTTTCTGACAAATAGAGGTCGGAACTTCATAGGTGGAGGGAGTATAGCTTGGAATACTCTGAATTACCGTTCTGACAAGAGTAGTTCTCCCCGCCCTTGAGAGTAATCACCCTTTAAGATGTTGAACCACTTTAAATCACTCCTTCTGTTACGAGTAAAGAACAGTGGATTTCCAAGTTTATCTTTTAAGTACATAAAATCACTCCTTCCGTTACGAGTAAAGAATCACTTTATCTTTTAAGTACATGAAATCACTCCTTCTAAAAAAGGAAAATGCTTTTTTTTTTTTGATGAATTTAGACCCATCAGTCTGTGCAATTTTAGCCACCAATTGGTATCCAAGCTTCTGGCCACGAGATTGAGGAAAATAATGGATAAATTAATCTCTCCCTTCCAATCGGCTTTCATTCCTGCGAGAAAGATTGCTGAGTGCTCCATTGCAGCACAAGAGATTTTCCATACAATTTGCAAGAAACGAGGAAAGGGTGGTTGAATGGGGGATCAAAATTGATGTGCATAAAGCGTACGATCAAATTGAATGCACCTTCCTAGACCGGGTCTTGAGAGCCAATGGTTTCTGTGATACCTCTTGTAAGCTTATTCACTTGGTGCATTTCAACAATACAATTCTCGATATTATTGAATGGATCTCCCCTGAAAAGCTTCGTCCTTATAAGAGGTTTGAGACAAGGAGATCCTCTATCACCACCTTACTTGTTTTTATTTTGCAGTGAAGTCCTTTCAAAACTCCTCCTGTGTCAAGAAAAAGCAGGGAAAAATTCATGGGATAAAGATAGCCAGACATGCATCAGGCATATCCCACTTGACGTTCGTGGATAATATAATGCTATTTTGTAGAGCTAATAAAGAAGAAGTCATTACACTGCGAGAATGCCTGGAAACTTATGAGAATTGGTCAGGGTAGCCGGTTAGCAAGATTAAATCTGGAGTGTTCTTCTCCCCTAATGCTGGCTCTCAATTGCGTCAGCAAATACTGAACACGCTGAGCATGAAAGAGGTGGATAAAAAGGAGTGTTAGGGATTGTAAGAGGCATATGGTTCTTAGAGTCCTAAAGAAACCCAAGCCAATACCCTCTTAGTAATTTTAAAAAGCGAAGAATTTGGCAAGATTCTCATTTTTTTTTTTAAGAGGTAAGATTCTTTTGTAGAGTTATTTGATAATATAAAAGGAGAAGTTGAACACTTACTGGTTTGATTAGATACACATTTGTTTATAATATTATTTCTCAAAAAAAATAAAATAAAAGATGAATTGGCCATAGGGTTCTTATTTCAAAAACACTATTATGTTTTGAAATAAAAAAAATCAGTATTATGGTTTTAAAAATAGTGAAAACAAAGTATATTCGAAAATTATTTTGATGGTAGCGCAATAAACCATATTTTCGTTAAACTTGGAAGTTGAAACCAATTCTGAAATCATTCGTAATAATTAAATTCTCATGTTCCAAAATAGAATATGATCTTTATCACTCATCGAAAAAAGTGGATCGTTGATCCAACAAGAGTATGTGTTGCTTGTTTGAAAACTGGTTGTGCTTGGTGTTTTTGGCTTGACCTAACCACTTTCATCCACTGTGAGATTTTGAAATTTATTACTCTTAGTCGAATCAAACCCGAAAGACTGACAATTATGTTTGCTAATGGTCAAAACCGATCAAGATATTTCATTACAAAATCTTAAAAAATTAGGACTTAAGGGTTTGGGAATTACCCATTCTAAGCAAAGTTGAGCTAAATTCTACGGGTAATACAAGCCCAACTCAAAGGGACAAGTAACATGGACAAATTGTAAATTCGGTCAACTCTTTATTGAGAATACATTAGACAATATTTTTCACCAAGACAATATAATATAAGATAAAATATATATATATATGTATATACATGGAATCGATTGGTTTACTGAAAATTTTCAATTTTGAGCTATTTTCGATATGTGATTTCCCAATTTGGAGATATTAATTAATTATAACTACTAACTAGTAAATAATAGCATATAAATAATGGCTGCCAATCCAGTAGATATTTTTTTTCACCTATGTACAGGTATTTTTTTTTAAGTCGTTAGATCATCGTGTAATGGTAATCCAACAGATATAATGAGATGCATAAAAAAAAGTGCATCATTAATGATATTTCTCTCTCTTACTTTTTACTATAAAAAATGTGCATGATAAATTTTCATTGGCCAAATTGATACCTATGCATAAGTTTAAAAAAAAAAAATACCTACTGGATTAGTGTCCATAAATAATATATATTGCGTATAATCCAGTAAGTATTTTTTATTTTTACCTATGTATAGGTATCAATTTGGTCAATGAAAATATTTTTTTTACATTTTTTTATATTAAAAAATAAGAGAGAGAAATAGCATTAATAATGCACGTCTTTTCATGTACATCATTATAGCCGTTGGATCACCATTAAATGATGATCCAATAGCTAAAAAAAAAAAAAATACTTACATATAGATTAAAAAAAAAAGCCTAATAGATTGGCAACCACATATATATAGTACTTTTCAGGGAATTATATAAATATAGTTAATTCGTAACAATATATTTGTTCATAGATTATGATCGGAACTTTAATCTAATACATTCTCAGTGGACAACGCTAAAGCACTTACTAACAGGTAACTATATTACATAATTAGGGTCCAAAATAAAGCCCATTAAAGCTAGACATGTGTGATACTATTTCAAAACCTCTTCTATATAACACAAGTGGTCCATTGTTAACACTTTACCATGTGTCCGTGTGTGTATATATATATACAGGTTGTCAATTCAGTAAGTATTTTTTTTTCTTAATCTATGTGTAGGTTATATATATTAATATATTATAATGAGAGCTTTAAACACGAAGGCGACCTCCTCATTAATAACTAAATATGCACTTCAGACAAAGATGTTCGTGGGTGTATCGGATTGGGCTCGGTTTATCGAATTAAAAATATTAGATTGGACACTAAAGTTGTTGCATATAAATATCTCATAGATTGGGGTTTTGGAAGCAAATAAGTGATTATTGTGGCCCATTCTTAAAGATGAAAGCAACAAGAAGAATTTATCCTTATTTTTTTTCCCTCTAATGTTGAAAATTCAACAGCTTCGTTGATTTGATTGTAAGTGAGGCATTGTTTTTTTATAAAGAAATTGTAACCTAAAGTTGGATTTGCAGTTAAGTTATGCCATAAATAAGATGAGCCAAGTCATTGATATCTATTGATATTGGGTTCATCTTGTCTGTCTTTGTCTAGTTAAATCAATCTTCTTTTCTTTTTTTTTTTTTTTTTTTTTTTTGAGAAGGCTAGTTAAATCAATCTTTAGTCAGAATATACACCTTAATTTTTCAGACTTTGGTTTAATTACAAACTAGCTTCTAAAATATGAGTAATATTACATGTCTAAACCTTTTCTCTTCCCCCCAAAAAAAAGGCTAATTATACGCTTAGATGATTATCACTTTTCACTTGATGAAAAATAATTTTATATAAACTAATTCAAAGCATCATCACTGAGTGGGTGGTCTAGTAGTAAAAATTAGTATGTGTAAAGTCGTGTTTTTTTATTTCTTAACCTGTCAATTATTAATTAAGCTATATTATCAGTTATTTTACAACTTAAAAGTTATGTCTATTTATTTTGATGTAAAGACAAGTATTGTGCCTAAACTTATGTAAATTATAAACCTTTTGTTTTAGTCCGCTTTTAAAAAACACCTGTATATGAAAATTATCAAAAGAACTCCTTAAGTTATAAATTATATATCTTCAAAGTTTACAATTATTAAATCAATAATCTATAATTTTGACAAGGCAAATACTTATGCAAAGCGATAAATTTCTCAAAACTATATCGTCTTAATATTGGAAAAAAATTCTATACATAATTTTTAAAAACATTTTGAAATATTATTATAGTAATTTTACAAAAATTTATATTTATGAATAATTCAAAAATATATATTTTGTTGGTTTTTAAGGGGCATTATTAATTTTAACCCTCATTCAAAGCAAGTGATGAAAAAAATTGACAAATTATAAATAATTTACAAAATTAGAACATTCATTTAATGAAAATTTAGAAATTCTAAAATTACCTCTAACTCGATTCCGGTTGAAAATTTACGACCAAGTCAAAAAGATAGACAAAAATGAAGGAGACAACACTAGGAAGGCAACCAAACATATTCAACCAGGACTAGTGGCCAGACCCCCAATTGAATTTTTTTCGACTGATGGCTTAGCCCCGGTTGAATATTTTCGATTAGTCCGGGTCGAAAATCAGTTATACCAGCCATGTGAGGCGACATCATATATTCAACCACAGTCGATATTTTTCGACTAGTCGAGCAGAGACGCTGTCGGAATCAGGACTGACAGTGGTTGCGGGATGCTGCAAGTGGCAGTGATAGTAGAAGTAGTTTAGGGTTTATTAGAGAAGAATATATTTTAAAATTTGCTATGGAATATGGTATTTATGTAATTTTACATGAGTGGTATTTATTAGGGAATATAGTATTTAAGTAATTTTATATAAGTGATATGATAATGAGAATTAGTTTTGAAAATATTTATGAATGAATCCTTTTTTCGGCTTAGTAGACCTTTTTCTATTATTATTATTATTATTGTTATTATTATTTTAGGTCTAGATTTTTTATTTTTAACTATTTATTTCTTTACTAAAACGATGTAGGTTTGATAACTTGCTTTAGACCTTTTGGTTGCACGTTGAATTTGATAAGTTTTATTGTTCAAACTTTTTTTTGTCCCCTTTAGGAAAATTTGTCTTTGTACGATAATTTTTTATTTTCAACATTTCACCATTACATAAGGGTGATTTGATAATAATTATTAAACGTTTTTTTTTTTTGGGAATAATATTTAAAACAAGACACCACCGTATTAGTGTTATAAAAAAAAATTATACATTTTTTTTTATATCAAATTCAACTTTCAATTTGTGATTTCTTATCAAATAGCACCAAACCCATAAATATGGTTAAAATTGAAACTTGTGATTTTAAAAAATTACAATTTTACCCTTTAAACTAATAAAAAAACATAAATAAATAATTACTATAAGTAAAAACAATTTAAATAATTGAAAGAATTTAAAATATGAAAAGAAAAAAAAGAGAGACAAAATGAGAAATTATTATTCTTTTAAACTTTAGTCATTCTCTTTTTCTTTTTTATTTTGACTGTTTTGAATAATTTAAACTATTTTTAGTTTCAATAATTATTTTTTTTCACTTAAAGTGAGTCTAAAAAATGGAGAAAGACGAAACAAGAATTATATATATTTAAAAACTTTTATCATTTTTTTTTTCATTTTAATTGTTTTGAACAATATAAATGATTTTTAGTTTCAATAATTTATTTTTATTTATATTTTATGAATTCAAAGGGTAAAAATGGCAGTGTCTACTATAAAACATCAAAAATTAGCCGTAATTCTACAACTGCATAGAACGGTGGGAAATTGATCTCAGCACAAAATTGACCCACAAAAAATAAGTTCTAGATACTTATATTTGTATTGAATCACAGTCTCACATTATTATTTTTCAAACCATTAAAGAAAAAGAAAATAACTTGTCTAGACTACGATCATGAACTCTTATTTTAAAGTAGAAAAAGAGATGAGGGAATCACAGTCATCCTTCGCTCGTCCCAATGGTCTTACACATAGAAGCCGACGATCCAATTGTTTCGCCGTCCTCGATTGTCTCGCACGCAGAAACCGAAGATCACAGGCAAGGTGTAAAAGATTGAAAAAAAAAAAGAGAGAAATTTTAGATGTGATACTAGAGAGATGATTACCCCCAACAAGTTGAATCTATCTGAGAAAAAAAAAAAATTCATTTGCCTGTTAATTAATGAGTGATCTCCTCCCAAACCCAATATAGCTCTGGGTTTTTATTTTTCAGCCAAAGGATAAAATAACTCAACACCCAAACAGAAATTTTATCACATCCGTACTATAGTATTAGGAAAGATATTTTTAGAATTGTTTTTCCTATGCTTGAGTTTTGAACTTCGAAGGATGGGATCTATGTTACCATAGAGGTTCTCATTATTTAAAAAAAAAAAAAAAATCACCCATTTGTGTCATTATTAGCTTTGGAGTTTCTAATTTCTTGAGATTTTGGAGTAATGGGTTGAGTGCAAAACGAAAGACGACGGCCATGGGAGAAGAAGCCATACAGGAAGAAAGTTTTTTTTTTTTTTTAATAAATAAAAGTAGTAATAGCATATGGTTTGAATTATGTTATACTTTGTGTACCCATCCTCTCTAAGCCGTCTAATATAAATCGGCGGTCATTAAAAAGGATGCATTAATAGGGTCAAAAAGAGAGATTGTATAGTAGAAGTCTCCGGGTAAAAATATCTTTTTTTAATAATTTTAAGTTCAATTATGACTATACTTATGGTCTGATGCAATTTGATTAAAAAAAATATAAATTAGATGTTTAATTTGATATAAATGAAATTATATTGATTTTTTTTTTTTTTGCTAAAAAGGCGAAATGTGGCTCTGGGTGTGTGTGTGCTTTTTTTTAACGAAAACTATAATTATAGGAGACGTAAGATAACTCTAAATATATAGAGGTTTTCGACAAAATTTAACTAAAAGTATAATTTTGTATAATAATTTTTTCTAAGAAGTTTATAATAAAAGTGTGTATTTTTTTTAACTCTTTCATTTTATCCTTGGGAATGAGTGGGTCACGAGTTCTTATAAAATCGGAATTAGGATTTAGGACTGCGCCCAAGAAGGGAGGGGGGGAGAAAACTCAATGACAACGTGGGTTACGCACCACATATTGCATATGGGATTTGGTCGAAAGGTATTTGAAACAGAATCCAAGACTTACGAAAACTAATTGGCGAAGCAAGAATAAGACACTGACAAACCTCAAATAGACAAAAGTTAGTGGACTTTTTACGAGGAAAGATTGTGGTATTTTAGGCTTGTTGTCAAGTTTATAAAATCCAAATTTATAAGTAGGTGAGGTTTTGTCGGTTCATAATTCATATAGTCATTATCTACTTATAGCCTATAGGCATGTCAATTATGGCAATCCAATGCTCATCTCTATATAAAAGCATACCATATATCGGCCAAATGTGACAAGAAATTTACTTGAGAGGAAAAATAAATTAGGCCGTCAAACTTATTATTGAATTATTTCATTTCATTCTGATATGTTTACACATATGAAAATTACTATTCTTGTTTACGCAATTATACATATAAGTTAATAGATTCCAATTGCAATTACAGTTACATAACATATCACTCCATATTTAAAAACATTACTGGAGTAATATACATTGAGGGTCATATTTCATTTAAGCCTTTATATGCATTATCATACGAACAATCAAGTATAACTTACTGTTAGGAGATCGACATTACGAAAGTGACAACACACAGCTAAAATACGAGTTGAGAAAATTTGGATAAAATGAAAAAGATAATACACACAAAAAATTTAACGTGGTTCACTTAATTTAGCCTACATCCACAGATAAGCTTATGAAGAATTTTACTATAAAAAGGAGATTATAACTCACTTCTTTCTAAATAAAGGAGAGAACAAATGAATCTCTCTCTCTTCAAATAGGAGAAAACACTCTCTTTAAATAATTTAGAAGAAAACAAGTGGGACACTAAGAGTAATTCCTAGACTTGAATTCTCTCTTAGAAAGGAAGATGATTTTTTAGAATGGGATGATGAATGGTTTGGAGGAGAGGGGTATTTTTATAGTTGAGTCCCCTCTCCTATTCTCCCATTTTTCCTCCTTTTTTTCTTCTATACACATGGGTGACGTCGCAGTTGGTGCCGCATATATGAATGCGGCTTCACCCGTAATTAAGGAATGCGGTATCAGTCGCATTCTTTGACTTTTTAATATTCTCTTACTTGAAGACTTGATTTTAATCATGTCTTCACACTTAATAAATCTCTCTTTTTTTTTCGCTTGTCAATTCTTTATGCTGCTTATGTATCTGCTAGGCCAAATGAGGATCTATACCATTAGAACTTATCAGTATTGATTGGTTTGGTTAAAGCATCTGCTAAGTTCTCCTTGGTATGAATCTTCTTCATGTCCACACTTCCATCTTCTACTATTTCTCGAACAAAGTGATACTAAACACCTATGTACTTTGTCTTTGAATGAAAGGTTGGATTCCTTGCAATGTGCAAGGCACTCTGACTGTCACAAAATAGAGGAATCTTTTCTTGTTTGTGCCTGAGCTCCTCCAATAACTTTTGAACCCAAATAGCCTCTTTGCAAGCTTGTGTAGCCGCTATATATTCTGCTTCTGTTGTAGATAAAACCACAATAATTTATAGCTTTGAAACCCAGCTTACAGCTCTTTCTACAAGAGTAAATACATAGCCTATAATAGATTTTTGTTTATCAAGATCACCTACAAAATCTGAATCAATATATTTTCTAACAATAAATTCTGATCCTCCGTAATATAATGCAGCATCTGAAGTTCTTTTGATATATCTCAGAATCCTTTTCACAGTATTCAAATGCTCTCTATCAGGATTCGCCATATATCGACTAACTGCTCCTATTATTTATGTAATGTCTGAACTTGTACATATCATAGCGAATATTAGGCTTCCCACCGTTGATGCATATGGTACTCGAGGCATCTCCATCCTATCTGCTTCATTGTTAGGACACATTTCGAAAGATAACTTGAAATTAATAGGAAATGGGGTAGAAATTGGCTTACAATCTTGCATATTGAAGCGTCGCAAGATTTTCTTCAAATAATTCTTCTGAGAAAGCCAAATCTTCCTGTTATTTCTGTGTCAGTGAATTTGCATCCCTATAATCTTATTTGCTAGTCCTAAGGCCTTCGTATTAAATTCCCTAACCAACTATACCTTCAATTCTTGGACTTGAGGCTAGCTACTAATATATCATCCACGTATAATAATAAGATAATGAAATCACTATCTTTATCAAATCTCTTGAAGTATGTACAGCGGTCTGAACTGAGTCTGTTATACCAAAGGCTTATGATAAAGGAATCAAATCTCTTATACCAACACATCAGCACTTGTTTGAAACCGTATAGAGATTTGTTTAACTTGCAAACTAAGTTCTCCTTACTTGTTTCAGCAAAACTTTCTAGTTGGAGCATATAAATTTTTTCTTTAAGTTCTCCATGAAGAAAAGCAGTTTTTATATCTAGTTACTCTAGATGTAGGTTAAACGTAGTACACATTGCCATAACTACTCTAATTTTTGTGAGTCGAATCATATGTGAAAATATCTCATTGAAGTCAATACTTTCTTTCTGAGCATATCTCTTTATGACCAATCTCGCACGATACTGCTTCACTTGATCATTGCATTCACACTTGATCTTGTAGACCCATTAGTTTCCAATGGCCTTCCTTCATTGTGGTAGCGAAACAAGATCCCATGTCTTGTTCTTGTGAAGGGCTATTCTTGCATTGCTGTCATCTACAAGGATACATCCAGGCTTTTAGTAACCTCATCGAAAGTTGTTGGCTCTCTATCCTCTGTTAGAAGGTAATATATAATGTTACTCTTAGTGATATAATCTGAGTGCCATGTCGGTGGTCTTCTTACACGAGTTGACTGATGGATTTCAGAAACTTCTTTATCGACTGGTTCTTCTATTTCGTGCTCTAGTGTTACTTCAGAAGAATCCGAATCTTCAGTATTCTTTTCTACCTGAACTGTGCTAGTTTCTGGATTGCTATCGTCTCCTTTCTCTCGCAGTTTATTTTCTGCAAATATCATATTTCTGTTGATGACAACCTTATGGGTAGTGGGATCCCATAAACGATACCCATTAACTTCATCAGCATATCCCGAGAGTACATATTTTTTGGACTTTGAATCCAGTTTTGTGATTTCTTGAGTATTGTACATCACGTACACAGGACTTCCAAACGTATGTAAGCAAGAATAATAAGTTGTCTTACCAGTCCACATCTCCATCGGTGTTTTCAGATCAATCGCTGTTGATGGATACTGATTAATCACATAACAAACAATTTTGACTGTTTTTATCCAGAATGTCTTGGGTAGACTTGCGGCTCTTAATGTTGCTCTTATCCTTTCCAACAAAGTTCTATTCATCCGCTCTGCCACTCTATTTTACTGAGGAGTATACACCACTATGAACTACCTGTGAACTGCCTCTTGATACCTTCTTGTTGACAGAAGTTATCAAATTTATCACTTGTATCTTGTCCTCCATTATTCATCCTCAAACACTTGATCTTCTCTTCAGATTCAAGCTCTATTCGCACTTTGAATATTTTAAAGAATCAAAACATATATGCCTTCCTCTTGATAGGATACACCAAACATCTCCTAAATTAATTATCAATAAAAGATATAAAGTATCTAGCTCCTCCTAAGGACATCACGGGTGCTTGCCAAACATCAGAGTGAACCAAATATAGAACTTTTTTACTTCTAGAACTAGATGTACTAAACTTTAATCTATGCTACTTACTTGTGATACAATGCTCACAAAAGAATAAAGATACCTTTATGAGACTAGAAAATAACTTCCATCCAGAGAGAATCTTCAAGCCTCATTCTGACATATGGCCAAGCTTACAATGCTATATCATTGTTGATTCTTCTCTGGAATTTATTGAAGCAATTGATGCCTCTACTTCCATCAGTGTATCTCCTTTAAGCATGTACAGATTCACTGCGATCTTCTCTGCCTTTATTACTACAAGTGCACCCTTCATGATTTTTATGATCCCATTCTCGATACGAGTTTTGTAATCAAGATTATCTAATTGTCCCAAAGATAATAAATTTTTTTTTTCAGGTCCTTCACATGTCGCACCTCTTGAATAGTACGAATAGTGCTATCATATATTTTCATCTTGATGGTACCAATCTCAGTGATCTCTAAGGTATGATTGTTACCCATGAGCACAGATCCTCCAGAGACAGAGTCATAAATGATGCAAATCAAGGTAGGGTTACAAAGGAGCCAATTCAAATTCTAATTGGACTAGTTACAAGAGCTCAAGCTAAATGGTTCAAGGAATCTCTCAATAGGCTGATTCAAAGCAATTGGGCTGAGGTGAATTCTTGGAGGCACAAGGTTGATGTTATATGTGGTCCACAAGGTTGGATTTCCATTATTCAAGCTTTGGAATAATCTAGAAAAGGCTCTCAAAAGAGGATTGCTCAAGGGGTGCGTGAATTAAAGCTTAGTTTCCTGATTTTAGTTACTTACCCGATTTTGACTCATCAAAGAGAATAGTTGGCTGCAATTAGTTAAATTACCTTTCTTATTTATTTTTTTATTAGCTTTATTATTGAGTTGTAAGGCTTGCATGCCAATTAAGATACTTTCCTTTTTTATTGTGAAGTAGGTCTGTTTTAGGGTAATTATAGGAATTCAACTTTCAGAATTCACATTAGGATATTTTAGTTTCCTTTTCTTGTTTTGGAAAGCTTTTTAGGAGAAATCTAGCAGCCAATTTCGTGGCTTAAGGCCTATATAATGTACACTTTTCATTCATTAATAGAAGATTACAATTCATCAAAAATTGAGAGCAATTTTTCTTTGGTTCTTTGAGAACTTATTCGAACTTATCAGATTTCTCTGTGGCATTCATCCCTTGACTTATCAATCGAGTTTTCCATCCTTGATTGTGGCGTCTTTCCTTATACCAAGGTTCACATCTCTTTATAGGTGTTGGGTCGAGGTTTCCCATCCGAATCTGATTGTAGAACGGTCCTAGGCATCATCCTTGTTTCGGGTTTCGTCACAGGTTGGCGAGGTTCGTATCAATATGTGTGAAACCACTCTCTGTGAGAAGTCATGTGCCATATTGCTCTTGAATCCACTAACAAAACATCAATGAGCTGCCTTCTGTCATTAAAAACTGTTGCTGCTTCGCTGTATAGGATTTCTCCATCATCTGAAGTACTTACAATGTTCCCCTGAGTATTTGATAACTCGGGGTCCTTCCTTCTGGAATCTCCATTCTTCTTGAGCTGCCATCACTCCTTTTTGATGTACCCTTTCTTGTCAAAGTGATAACACTTGATGTTCTTCTTATTTCTTGACTTTGATCTATCGTGACTCTGACTCCCACTGGGACCATGTTCTGTTGATCTCCCTCTCATTGTCAAAGCCTCTGCTTGTTGTGAACTTACCAATCTATCTTCCTTGTTCTTACGCTGATTTTCTTCTTCAAGAATATCAGCTATAAGATCGTCAAGTTGTAGCATTGCTGGTCACATTTATGATGAGTTGATCATACAAATTAGGTAGACTCTGAAGTAAGATTTCTATACGTTCATTATCCTTTATTTTATACTCCATTGCTGTAAGCTGTGAAAATAGAGTATTAAGGATGTTCATATGGTCGGTCACCATTGTTGATTCCGCCATCCGAAGAGTGTAAAACCTTCTCTTCAAAAAAATTTTATCGTGCAGTGACTTGGCCTTATACAGCTTTGTCAATGTATCCTATATCTCCTTGCTAACTTCTTCTCTTCGATGCTCGAAAGAACTCTATCTGCTAGTGTCAGATATAAGTTAGCGACAGTATTGTCATCCATCTCGTCCCACCTTTTATCATCAATAATCCCAGCATGTCTTTCTCCAATTGCTACTAGGCAATTATCTTTTCTCAAGATTGCCTTTATTTTCCACAGAGAGAAATTGCTCCCATTGAACTTCTCAATATCGAATTTTGCTGTCATTTTTGTTCGCCACGATTTGTTCAGTTACCATCATTTCACTGTATGTGAACAGTACCATATATATGAATAGTATCATATATGTGAACAGTACCGTATACATGAATAATTTCATATATGTGAACAGTACTCTAACCAATGGCTCTAGTACCACTGTTAGGAGATCGACTTTGCGAAAGCGACAACACATAGCTAAAATACAAATTGAGAAACTTTAAGTAAAATGAAAAAAAAAAAGGCACACAAAAGATTTAACGTGGTTCACTCAATTTAGGCTACATCCACGGACAAGACTGTGAAGAATTTCACTATGAAAATGAGATTACAACTCACTTCTCTCTAAATATAAGGAGAGAACAAATGAACATTTCTCTCTTGAAATAGGAGAAAACACTCTCTCTAAACAATTTAGAAGAAAACGAGTGGGACAGTAAGAAGAATTCCTAGGCTTGAATTCTCTCTTAGAAAGGAAGAGGATTTTTTAGAATGGGATGATGAATGGTTTGGAGAAGAGCGGTGCCGTATATATGAATGCGGCTTCAGCTACAATTGAGGAATGTAGTGTTAGCCGCATTCTTTGAATTTTCAATACATACATTGTTCCACAATAAAATGGAAAACTAAATGAAAATTCCTTATGTAGTCTATTCTAAAAGATTATGAATCCTACTTATGATTTATGAAAAGTACTTAAACAATTTTGTTAAAACTATACTGGCACAATTGGTCAAATTTCAGTTCATAAAAGCACCGGAACTCTCACTAGTACAAGGTCATAAGTTCGAATTCTGAAAAGAAAAAATGATGATAAACAATTATATTACTTTTACCAAAGCAATAGTTGTTATATAGTCGAGCCATATTTTGTGATAGTCTCAATTTAATTCATTATTTTCAATCAAAATAGTCACTAAGCCGAAAGAAAATAATTTTGGCCACATTACAGAAAGCATTTAAAAATTAAAACGGAGTCTTCTACGGACTAGGAAGGATAAAACCAGAATGTGATCTTCTACGGACAGCCTAACTGTAAGTTACTAAGATTGGGCAACAAATCCATCAACCAGGGTTATAACCGAGATTCCCGATAATTGTCCATAAATACATATATCATTCACAGATTCACTCCCTTTAGTATTTGTTTTCCTTTCACTCACACTCCAATCCCTATGTCGATCTGTGTCCACAAATCCCGCGCTTTGAGAGGAATTGTCACACTGGATGAGGAATAGGCTTCGTTCTCCACAAAATAACCGAAACGCCACTCGATGCTCTCAACTTTTGAAAACAAATTTAGAGAGACGAAAGTGCCCCTCTAGTGTGGTCCAAAACTACGCTATTGGTAATTACTTATTTTTTACATTTGCCATAAATACGTTCTATGACTCCAACTATTTATTTATTCATTGTTTTAATCACTTCAAAGTCTTCAATCCAAGTGTCACGGCGTCCAAGAATTTTGAAGCGATTTATTATATAGTTTATGGAAAAAAAGGGGCTATCTGCTATCTGTTTTCCCCCGGCTTTTTCGAGAAAAGCCACTCAAACCTGTGCCCCAACATTACCACATTTGTCCTCTATATGTAAATCCCCACGTAACGTTTTTTTTTTTTCATCTCTTTGGAGTGGACCCCAGTTCACTTGCCAGTTACCACCGTAATTTTCACCACCAAAGCTCGTTAGTAGATATGCCTTTATTTGGGAATATAACATATAAATAAATAAATCTATGGGGTGGGAAAGTTCGAAAGTGACACCTGTCAATATGTTGGTTGAGGTTTGGAAGTGTCGTTTTGATAATTTTCTTTTCTGGTCCACTGGAATTGGTAGGTGATCACAAGGACTAATGTGTGTCACTGTGAGCCCAGACATGATGTTTTGTTTAGCCTAAATTTCTTTTCCGACTAAGATTTTCTATTTTAATAACTTATAATTGAGTGGCCAGTGGCCTCTCCAAAAAAATTATAGCATTGCAATCAGAAATAGAAGATTAAAGTAATGAAACTCTAAAACTAGATCACCTATACTAAGCTAGGACTACAGTCCCTGTAAGCAATGGGTGGATTGGGACTTATTTTAAGCACTATTATTAATAGGTTGTATTTGGACCAAATTGACATAAATTTTGAGGAAATTATGCGTCCTGTTATGTTTTTAGATTGAGAATTGACAACTTTGTACTTCTTTTTAGAAAACTTCGAACATCCATCACGTACTCTCGCGGTTGGCAAGGGTGAACATCGAGCAAGTTTTCAGCTTTTTAGATTGTTAAGAATTAACGAACGATAATCGACAATAAGAATGAAAAATAAGAACACACAGATTGAAGTGGAAAACCCTAATCGGGAAAAACTACTGGCAGAAGAGGAAATTTCACTATGTCGAAAATAGGGTACAGAAGGTGGTGTTTTACACGGCCAAGCCAAGTATATATAGAATCCCTAAAACCCTAAAATACATATGTGTACGGACGAAAAACTGTACGGAAAAATCGGCCCAATAAAACAGGTCTATACCGCGGGGCGGAGCCCCCGCACCCCCAACGAGATCAATGGTGGGCTTCGGGATTGGGCCTATCGGTCCAATCCCTCCGCTTCCACCACAGATCTCAAAATTTCTCCCAATTACAAAAAATATCACATATGTCGCACCGCAAAGCTTTCGGGCTAAGGCAAATAGAATTCGAGTCACGAACTCTAACATAGATTTTGATAGGAGGAAATTGAATTCAAGATGTAGCTAAATTGTTGTCACCGTTGGTTTCTAATTGGTCGTAGGTGAATTGGCCAAAGCGTTTACCACTTTTGTTCTGTTTATGTAAATCCCACGTAAGAACTTTTTCCATCTTCCTAAGCCATTTACCATTTAACTCCACAATTTACTGTTTTTTTTTTTTTTTCGTTTAATGCCGCTTGCTGAAAAGAAAAAATTGACTAAATAAAGTTTTGATATGTTAGTTTTGGATCGTTTAAGTTTGAATTTCTTCGGTCAGGTTAGGGAGTTATCTTGTATTTCTTTTACCCTTAATTCAGTATGTGACTCTGAAACGGATGGATTTTTCATATACTTCTTTTTGTCCCCTAAAAATATCTATTTTTACCGCAAAATCATAATAATAATTGCTTAGTTCCCCTGTATCTTTTTCTGTTTTTCAGTAACTGTTTCTGCGTGACCAAAATTTGATCTTTCATCTTCTATTGACCCTTTTAATTTATGTAGTTAAAACCCAGGACGTAAGTACCTTTCATTTCAATGTTAGGGATTGACCTGAACCTTAGTCCACACGTTCTTGAGCTTCCAGATCTACCCCAATTCACCTCTAAAGTATTATTCTTATTATTATTTTGTCAAAAAAAAAAAACAATAAAAGACCTGACTTACATAAGGCCCAGGCCCAAAAAACCGATGGGTGGGCTTTTGGTGTTACATATGTGAACAAGTACAATGCACATGAATGAATCATTCCGGTCCCACTTCCTGCAACCACTTAAATGATACAAGCCCAAAATACTTGGCCACACGATATACAGATAGAGTCGCGTGTTTTACTATTTTTGCACACCAAACAACTTAAAAAGGAACTGTCGTTCAGTTTCTGAAGTACAAAGGATTTTTTCGTACCTTGGATAATTCAGATCCTCGTTACCAAAGGGGTCCCCCCACTTGGACCAAGAGTTTTCTTCCACGTCAGAGAAATTCTTACGGTGGCTACTCCAATTAAATGCCATAAGTCATTTAAACACTCCATATCCAGTTCCCAGGACCACACCTTATAAATCTGTGCACAACGTCTGAAATCTGAATAATGAATATAAGCGTGGAAATAGTCAAATCACAAGTTTATAGGGATAATATATTAAAAAAAAAACCATAATTTATACCCTTTTATAAGGGAAAAAAAAACACGTCTTTTCATTAATGTCAAATAAAACTTTTTATTTGAGTTTTTTTTAATCAAATTTCATTGGATCTATATATAGAGTCAAAATTGGAGTTAAAATTCTTGAAAGCGAATATTTTTAATTATCGAAATCATATAAGAGAATTCAAAAACAAGAACGTTTGTGTGTTTGAAAGCTTTTACTGTTAGATTCATAAGAGATTACAGATCATTTTTCGATTTAGATGGTTGTTTTCTAGCTATTTCTATGGATGCCAATAGACAATTTTAAAAAATAAAGATGTTTTTGAAACAGTTTTAAACTCCAATTTTAACTGTATATATGAATTCGGTGAGATCAGATAGAAGAACACAAATAAGGAGTTTTATTTGATATTTTTAACTACCAACTGATTTCTCTATCCAACTTATACCCTTCGAGATAAGGTCATGTGCATAACACATAGTCATTTAACGCATATTTTAGATGGAAAAAAGGCTAAGGATTAACGTGTGATGACCATCAATAGCTTGGCAATTCAAGTGCTACAAAAAAAAAAAAAAAAAGTTGAGGATCTAAGTGATACCTTGGGAAAAATTTGGGGACCGTAGGCGATATTATCCCTTTTCTTTTTTTCCCTATAATATTATCCCCATGTTTATATAAGTCAGTGTTACTCACCCCCAAATAAAATAGACTCTTTGAGTACTTGACCAATTAATTTGTACTGTACTAATAAAAAAAATTGTACCTCATTTGCATATCTCTAGTCATTGGCGCTCTCACTATGTTTTCTTTGGAATTTGCTCGTATGTACAAAAGGATTACATGTGAAAGAGGAATCTCAGAAAATAATAACACAAATGTTTAAGATTTAGAGAACAAAACTAATGTGTTTAGAGTGAGGAAATAAAAACTTTCTCGGTCACTTCCTCTTAGCTTAAATTTTGGTAAAACTGGCATATTATTATTTAATAATATGTCTAGCCTATAGGTACTAAATTTAGAATAAGAGAACAAGAGTTCGAGGAAAAAAAAGTGAAGAAATTAGTTGGAAGAAATAGAATAATATGATACTAAGTTTTAAGTAAATGTGAAACTACCATTAAAAAATCCCTTATTTAAGTATATATAATAAAAGTGGCCCATCACAGGTTCCCTTTACGTGAAATTTGAGTTTGGTATTGCATTATGCTTTTGATCAGCTTTAAGTTACAAGTAGTCTTCTGCATGATTTACATTACTTTTTGTAATCGCTAAAATTGGATTTTTTTTTATTGGTTCTCTTTCAAATTCTTGCAAAGAATAGTCTTCAAGTCGATATGAAATCTATAAAATATGGATCTGGAAACCTTCAAATTTGAGGGGATCGAAAGCCATAAAATGCACACACATGAAAACGAATAAAACTCCTAGGATTAGGGTAATGCGAGAGAAAATACTCATTTATGGCATGTTTACTTCGCTGTAATCGTAATCGGAATAAATAAAAGGAGAAAAGAATGGGAATAAAATAGAAGGTAATGAGAATCATTATTTGTAGTATATTGTTTACTTAAAACAAATAGGAATGGGAATCATATTCATTAGAATACTATTCTTTTGTTTACTTAACCCAGGAAAAGTAATGGGAATGTATTATATTTACTAAATTATCCTTTTAAATACATGTACGATTTAAAGTAAATAGATTTTTCGGGGTAAAATTGTATTTTATAATTTTAATAATTAAAAAAAAAAGAAAGGAGTGTTTACGGATAATCAGACTTCTTAGGGTGTTGGTGGGGAAGTATTCCCATTCTTTTCCCCTAAATTTGTATGGGCCCCACATATTTCCTCCTTTCCCATATTTTAGTAAAACCATGTATGAGAATCATTACCCTATATACCATTCCTATTACTCTTTAGTAAACATGCCATTAGATCAATGGTAATACAAACGTATACTTTTATATACATGAAGGAATTATTAAAACAAAACTAATTAAGGAATTAAACAGATCTAAAATTCTACTAGAAAGACCTTTTCGACAAGTTATAAAGGGAATAAAAAAAACCTTCGGAGACAATTTGTACAATCTATTAGAACGAAATTCCGCCATATAATTTCTATATAGCAAGTATATACATATATATATACACACATATATACATATATAATATACACACATAAATACATTTTGATTTTGATAAAGTATGTACATATTAGAATGGCATATATATTTCCCTCGAAAATCAAACTAAGCCTTGCATTATTGTAGTGGCTCACTCTAAAACGTATCCCGTACAAGCGGCCGCGGCTAGATTTGGCAAATAAAATATTGCCACATCACCATCTCAAGTGCCACTCTCATCATGTAATATAAATGAATATATCATTTGTGACTTACTGCTACCACGGCATCCGATATTTGTATGGACTTCTAAATTGGCGAATACATGCATGATACATATCGCTGAAACTCTTCATTTTGGTAAGCAATATATGATCTCTCCATATATATACACATGTAAAATAACATATCTATTTCTCTGTCTTCTCTTGCGATTACTGAGATCTCTCCCTCAAACTATAGAGAAGCCCACGATGAAGAATTTCCTCATATAGAATTAATCTGATTTGTCCTAGCGGAAGGTATGATCAATGTGTATATATATATATATGCATGTATACGTACGTATTCTTAACCATTTACATTCTTCATCAAAATTTTCATTTCTTACATAATCCAGATTGAAGATCTTTTTCCATACTCAACAAACAGAAGCCCCAAACCATCTAGCTTAGTCGAAAACCGGGAAAAAAAGGATGAATTAGGGACTAGTTGGGAAAAAAAATGATAGAAGATTAGTGATCAGTATACTCTAACGTTCTCCTTTCACGTGTGACAGAAAAATAAACGAGCGAATAGTTACAAAATTCCAATGGTGGTAACCAGTTTTTTTTTTTTTTTTTCTAAATTTATTTTTTTCAACAAGAAGTGGCTGCAATGAAAAGAAGAGATCCAGGGAGGATGGTGATCTTGATGATCAGCCTGGCGTTGTTGGTGACTTTCTACATTATTTTCCAGATTAATTTTTTCCCAGATTTGAGGTTAAGCTTAAACGACACTCAATATACGACCAAGCCTACTCCTCAAGGTATGCATATATCACGAAAGTTCATGTGATCCTCCCTTAATTTATTCCTTTTTTTTATATTGAAAAATAAAAAATAAAAAATCTGAAAGTCTATCATATGCTTTACCGAGTTGCCAATATCATCTGTTTCAGGTCAAAAAAAAAAAAAAATGGAAAGAGAGAGATTCTTGTGTGCTTCAATACGACTTTTACTATTGGCCCACGTCACATTCCGTGACAAAACTTCTTAATTACCCCTTACAAAAAAAAAAAAAAAAATAGAGATTTTTATCTATTTATTTATTTTTGCAACTGAAATCAATAGCATTTAAAGTGATTTCCACATCCTGAGTTGAAAGATATTTTGATCTATTCAAAGTCCGCGGGTGGGTAATTAATGCATATGTAGAAATTAAATAGGATTACAAAGAAGGTTATCTAAAAATCAACAAGCTCAACCGCCATACAAATATTTTGAGACTATTAAATAAAATTCTTTCTTTATTTATATATTTATTTAGGGAACAACCAAACAAAGCTAATGATCATCTTCTCTTTTATGCCTAAAGGATCTCGCATTGTGACTTTATATGGTAATAAAATCATGACAGATAACACGAATTAAATTGTCAATTGGCTGTAAAAAAAAAAGGCACACCCCATTTCTTATTTTATGCATTTATTTATTTGGAAAGATGTTCAAAATTTATTGATCATAATGCATAATTGTAAAATATGACTAAGCAAAGGATTATGAATGAGGAGGAGGACAGGGCAAAGCATGCTAAAGAGTGAGAGATTACTTAGTTTTTTTTGCTTGGAAATTCCTTGATACATTTAATTATTTTCTCAGAAGGTTTCACTTTCAAAATAAATAAAACTCACACGTGGATTTTTTAAGCTTAATTGTTGGCGTATAATTTTTTCTTAAAGACGTATACATTAGCTACAGGTTGGATCAAATGGATCTGATAATGATTACATTATACCTAGTATGTACTCTTTTTTGGCTTGGAATATTATATGGCACGTACTTGCACACATTCTTTTTCCTCTGTAATCTTAAGATTCTTAACCATAACTAAGTAATCTTCGCATAAATTCCTAGTATCTGGTGTTACATTCGCCATTAAGGGCTTATTATTTATACTCTATTGATATGACTAACCAAATAACAATATCATTGCTTAAATTCTTATGAAAAATTATCCTTTTAATCTTCTAAACCCAATCTGATTGATGCTTAATAGTTTTATTTACTTATTGGAGGCGGCTATAGTAGGGGCGCCCCTACGTAAGGCTCCTGTTTATACACCGTTTGATGAGAATCTGTGGGGAATCTATTTATACACAGATTCTCATCAAACGGTGTATAAACAGGGCTTTACGTAGGGACGCTCCTACTGTAGACGGCCCTTACTTATTTATTTATTTTTCCCCAACAAAGATTTGGCAATAAGGGCAATTAGGAGGCGGGACCCACACTATGATCAAGCTTTTCATTCCCACCACACTAGACCAATCGTATGCGACCGAGCCCACGATTTCTATGATATCTGCAAGATCAACGGTCCAACTGTACTGGACCCAACCACCTCCACATTCTTCGTAATGGATCCCGATGGCCCAAATTTCGAGGAAAGAATCAGGCCCTACACGCGAAAGTGGGAAAAGTCCATAATGTCCAGAATCAAAGAGCTAACTCTAGTCTCAGGCCCAAAAGGCCCACCATGCAAAGTCCAACACGAGGCCCCAGCTCTGGTATTCAGTGCGGGAGGGTACACCGGTAACTTCTTCCACGATTTCAATGACGGGTTCATCCCGCTCTATATCACCGTTAACTCCTTGTTCAATGACCAAAAAGACCTCGTCCTCGTGATCTCCAAATCTCGTGATTGGTGGGTCAACAAGTATTCAGATCTCTTACGAAGTTTCAGCAAGCACCCGATCATAAACCTCGATAACGATACTGCCACTCACTGTTTTCCTTCCGCCAGATTGGGTCTTGTAACCCATGGCTTCATGACGATAAACCCCAAATTGGTCCCCAAATCTCTAACCCTAACCCACTTCCGAGCCTTCTTGGAAAAATCGTACGGCGCCGGATCGAACCGCCGGCGAACCGGTTCGAACCGGTCCAAGGCTACTCGGCCGCGGCTCGTATTGGTGAGTCGAGCCGGCGGCGTCAGGCGAGTTCTCTTGAACCAGAACAAGGTGAAGAGAGTGGCAGAGAAAGTAGGGTTCTACGTCGTTTCGTTCAAGCCATCGGCTAAAACGGCGTTGAGCTCGGCTTACGAGCTTATCAATTCGAGCCACGCGATGGTCGGGGTCCACGGGGCGGCGTTGACTCACTCGTTGTTTCTTCGGCCGGGTTCGGTGTTTATCCAGGTGGTGCCACTTGGCGTCGAGTGGTTGGCTGAGGTGTGCTTCGGGCAACCAGCTAGGGCTTTGGGTTTGGAATATGCGGAGTACAGGATAACTGCCCAAGAGAGTACTTTATTGGAGAAGTATGGAAAAGAAGATATGATTGTTAAGGATCCGGTGGCTTTTAGAGGAACGAATTGGTCAAATGAGATTATGAATGTGTATTTAAAAGAACAAGATATTAGAGTGGATTTGGTAAGGTTTAGGAGGTACTTAAAAGAAGCTTACAAAAAAATTAAGAGGTTTATGGATCATTAATGGATGTTATAAGGCATTGATGTTAGGAGGACATCATCTTTGTATATAGATCCTATACTTTTAGTTAGTGCGTCCGTACTACAAGTCATTTTCACCCTCTTATTATTATTATTATTTTTTTCCCACAAGAATTCCCAGTTTGCCTATGAGTCATGTATAGTTTTTATTTTTTACTTTTTAAATGTAGTGTAAAAAGAATTCAAAAAAAAAAATGTAGTGTAAAATATTCATTTACAAGATGAGAGAACATGTCAATATCAACCAAAGGCAGCGAAGTGCAAAACATTTCCTTTTTCATATGATCAGAATATAAAAGTTAAAGACTTCAAAGAGTAATTTCATTATTGAGGGAAACTATAACTGCCGTTTTATATTCGTTTTAAGTAAGTGCCATTGTACTAAGTCGTAGGAAGTTAAAACTGGGGAATAAAACGACATTTTTATATTGTATAATGTAGAAAAACGTACAAGCAGTTCCATTGTATAAGAGAATTCATTCATATTTGGTGCGCCGTATTATATTATATATTGTATTGTGCTGTATTGTATTGAGTTGTATTATAGTATTATATTGTATTGTGTTGTATTGTATTGAGTTGTATTATATGTATTATTCAATTACAATACTATGTTTGAATTTGTATTTGTATTAATTTTGAAAAATATCATTTTAATAATTTATTTAGAAAAATGCCATTTTTAGAAAATATTTAAGAAAATACCACTTGTAAAATTACCATTTTTTAAAAATTTATTTACGAAAAAATAACTTTACGGATATAAATTTAGAAAAATACTATTTTTAAAAATTTATTTAGAAAAATACCACTTTTGAAATGGATAAAGTGAGTGAGAGAGAAAGTGATTAGAGAGAAATTAAGAACAATGAAGAAAGTGGGTATGTTCAATACTACGTTAAAGTTAAAATTATGTAATACAGTGTATTACAGACTTTTTATTCTGTATTAGATAATATTTTCCGTATTGTATTAAATTTTGATGTCGTATTAAATAATACAACATAAAAGTACAACCAAATACAATATTGTACTTAATTAATACAATACAGTCCTTATATAATATACCAAACATCACTTAAACTAATAAGAAAAGAAAAATCCAACATTAATATATCATAATAGTAAAATAGACAAATAATAATTGATATATAGCTGGTTTCACAACATATTACTGGCTTTTCAACCCATAAAACAAAAACTATAATTTGACACCATGACATATCAAGCGTTTCAGAGGCTTCTAATTTCTAGATAAATTCCGCATGTATATGCAAATTAACACTTTCCATCAAAACTACCGTTACATCAGTGAGAAATTGTCCCCAGCAGCCTTCTCACTATTGACATTAATGAACAGAATTTAGTGTCATTAACCTAATACAAGGCAATCAATAGTATATATGCATTCCTTGTACAAAAGAAGTTCGTTCATTACATATCCGTTAATCTCAAATAATTGATGAAAGAGGAAAGAGCTTTTATATACGTAAATAAATATATTCTCATGCATGCAATATTTGTATCATGTACGGCAAACAAAAATAGGTCAACAACAATAATAATATATATAACTAAATTTTTTTCATCAAAATAATTGTTAAGAATTAAAGCGCATAACAAAAGTTTGAGCCCATCCCAACTAAATTGACATCCACTCAAACTATTCTCTAATTCTCAACCCAGCCTTCACTCAAATATCAATAAATGTTATCAACGTACATAATTAGGTGCTGTATAAAAAACTCCAGCAATAAACGTGTAGTACAAAAAACAAACATGGCAACACTAGAGCAATATATATAGATATGTGCACATATGAGTTAACTCTGAAAGATTTTCCCAGATTAAGATCCGCCCTTTTGCAGTACTTTGGTTACTTCTTCTAGCTAGCTCCTTTGCAATCTCCGAAAGCAGAATGTTCTTGTTCTTCAATAGAGTGGGAGAGTATAAGGCATTGCATAAATGGGTTCTTCCTTCCTAGCAGTTTTATTCACCTTTTTGTCCTTTTTCTTAAGCCATTCATCTTCTTCTTCATCTTCTGAAAAACAAGAATATTCATCCTTGAGAAACAATCCTAACTCCTTCAATGGAAATCCGAACTGCAATATATGTGATTTTCCCAAACTCGGGGCATTGACATAAATGTCTCTGCATCCACTTAAGGTCTCAAGTTCTCTCAAACTCTTCATATTATCCTCAACATTATTAGCAGCAGACTTCTCCACTTCCAGAAGAGCCATTTGAGCATTTTCCCGTTGTTTCCTTATCAACTCATCATAAGAATCAGTTTCGAGTGAGTTTTCCTCTCTCGGAGCACGATCGGTTTCCATTAATTTTTCTTCTTCTTCATCATCGTCTCCGAAAGCATACTCAGGTTTGAGATACAAACCAAGGCGTTTTAATGGAAGTCCAAGGCATACTATCTCGAACGGCTCGAACCTCATGCCAGCAGGAAGAAAATCTCTGCACTTCCGTAAAGTCTCAAGCCCTTTAAGACTCTTTATATTTCGCTTGAAATGATGAAGAGGCTTCTCCACTTGCAAACTGGGCGTTCGAGCAGTATTTCGTTGTTGCTTCACCACTCGACCATGACGTTGAGCAATATTTCTCGTACTACCGCAATCCATCTTCTGTTTGTTGCGTTGCTGATCTTAATTTACTGTTAAGTACTCAGAGGACTGCAAGGAATTTAAACAAATGCTATATTAGAACCAGTAAAGAGAAGGATAAACGAATATTATTTTGCAGTTCCTTATAATTTAATTTCATATATATATATATATGTGTCGAGATTCGACTATTAAAAAAAAAAATCACAAACAAGCAATTAATTACCATATATATATATATATAAAGCAACGTAACTTCTGCCAAAAGAAAAGAAAAAAAAAAA